>CAEFZP010000193.1:0-30145 GCA_903064625.1 Mallotus villosus | reverse complement strand
TGCACCAACCTAACTACCCTCCTGTTATGCGCACGCCTAGTGAGAGAGGAGGTTTAGAGGCCTTTCTCTAGGGCAGCGTTACTCATAGCGCGGCTCGCGAGCCGCATGCGGCTCGCGAAGCCTCTATGTGCGGCTCGCATGGCAGTAGGCCTACAACTACTATACAGTGATATGATGTTCCCCGTTTTTTCCAAAAAAGGGTCCTATGTTCCCCGGTGGTTCATGCGCCGTAGCTGGGGGCAGAGCCGCTCCAGACCTGCCCGACTCGCTGGCTCCCCGCGGGGAGAAGCTCCAGTGATGCCCGGCGCAGTCGCCTTCTCGACCGCTCTCGACCGAGCGAATCTACGAGCTTCTCTTTATTATTATCAATAGATGCCACCTCAGGCTTAATATTCACCATTTGCAAATGGTGAATATTAAGCCTGAGGTGGCATCTGTAAGCGCGCAGTTTGCAATTTATTTTCAGCACCAACTGCAGCTGCAGAAGAATAATAAAAAATCACAATAAATGTGTCGATTCATCTGACACGTCTCGTAGATTCGCTCCCTCTTAATTTCCTTTAATCTGGTGCACTTTACCAGATTGATGCATTTTACATTGAATGGTAAAAAAAAATGTATTGAAGGGGGGTATTCTATGAACACACTAGTTTTGATTGATAATATTTAATTCATTCATTTTTTACAAATATTTTCATAAAAAGTAATAACTTATTCTTCAATAGATTCCATATTATGTTACCCAGTGTCTCCACATTATTCCAGAAAATAGTACACAGTCACACAAGTCTTAATTTCCCTCTCAAAGTGCACCAGATTGATGCATTCTAGGTTAAAAGGTACCAAATTTTCTTCCGGGGGAGCATGCCCCCGGACCCCCCTAAGGCCTGGGTTTCCCCCCACAGTTTGGGAAAAACTGGTTCAGTGATGACATATTAATAAGCATGCATGTTATGTATGACTGGATTTATAGGTTTTGATACTTTGCGGTAAAAATGGCTCTCCTGTTGACTTAGTCCTGTCAGTGCGGCTCTCCTGAAAAAAATAGTGAATACCACTGCTCTAGGGTAACTTTTAAGATAACACATTAGTGGCGCGGCGGCCTTGCACCTGGTGGTGATTGGGGAAGGGGAGTGATACTCTCCCGATTGGAGACCCGCTGATTAAGGGGAGGGGTTTATTGCTTTTAAACTCCCGGATGGCGGTATCTCGGGGGAACCTCCGAAGTGGTCATAGCTACCTCCACCTTGAGATCGACCGGTTGTCCCCGACTTCTTACCACCCACACTCTCTTGGTGTGCCACCGCGCCTTGCACTGGATATCCAAACCTAAACGACGACCAACCGCGTGCAAGCTGTCCGCCACACAAACGGCTGCGTGGGCTGTCCAGGAGACGGGGAGGGAGTAGCCTGTACTTGGCAAGCGGGTAAGAGACCTTTCCCTACTTTTACCACCGGTCGGGGCCCGCCGCTGTTAGCGCTGTGTGTTAGCCTTATTTGGTTCACCTAGACGAACGACGACCGTAACACTCCACACCTACCCACACCCTGACTACGTACAACCTGACTACCTACACCTTGACTACCAACACCCTGACTACCCTCCACACCTACCCACACCCTGACTACCAACACCCTGACTCCCTACACCCTGACTACCCTCCACACCTACCCACACCCTGACTACCAACACCCTGACTCCCTACACCCTGACTACCCTCCACACCTACCCACACCCTGACTACCCTCCACACCTACCCACACCCTGACTACCAACACCCTGACTCCCTACACCCTGACTACCCTCCACACCTACCAACACCCTGACTACCTACACCCTGACTACCCTCCACACCTACCCACACACTGACTACCCACACCCCTGACTCCCTACACCCTGACTACCCTCCACACCTACTCACACCCTGACAAGATATCAAGGTCTTTATCAGGGTTCTAATAACAGCTGAACAAGAGGAGACATTCCTGAACATGCTCCTGTCCTGACAGTGCAGTTAAATCCACTCTGCAGGAATCCTTCTGACAGTTCCACCACGCTGCACAACTGTTCTACCATGACAGTTGTGCTTCAACATCATCATATAATGATAAACTCGATATCACTTACCCTGACGAGAAGCGAGCAGACCTGTAAATGAATTGAGGAGATAGACAGTGAGAATCAGACATATGAACACCAGAATCTGAACAAGAACTTGGATCTATAGTGACCAGCTCAACCAGCATCCTACCACTACCTACTGTACTCTAGTGACTGTTCATCAGAAGTCTTTTGTTAACAGTTGTAATTTAACACCACTTTACAGCTTACGTTAAGACCACTCTGCAGGGCATTGACCATATCAACACATGAACCTTTTAAGAACATGTTAACCTTTCTATACATGCTCCTGTCCTGATAGTGAAGTCACTTCCCTCTGCAGAGGAAACACAACAGCTGATCACATATAGAACATGACTCTGTAGAGGTCAGATATAGAACATTACTCTGTAGAGGTCACATATAGAACATGACTCTGTAGAGGTCAGATATAGAACATGACTCTGTAGAGGTCAGATATAGAACATGACTCTGTAGAGGTCAGATATAGAACATGACTCTGTAGAGGTCAGATATAGAACATGACTCTGTAGAGGTCAGATATAGAACATGACTCTGTAGAGGTCAGATATAGAACATGACTCTGAAGAGGTCAGATATAGAACATGACTCTGTAGAGGTCAGATATAGAACATGAATCTAGGGATGGGACAAATGGCACTGACGCATCAATGCTTGTGTCGCAAAACCAATACACACAGTTTCGAAAAAGTGTTTTGGAGCTTGTATCAAATTACGAAACCACGTGATAGATGACGTTCAATGCTTCAAACGTCACGAACTGGTTCGAAGTTTTGCCGCTCTTCTAAACCCGTGCCATACAAGGACCGAAGCCACGGCCAAAACAAATCACACATTGCCAGAGAAGCAGCACCAGGCAGGTGCTCGCTCGAGTTTCTTCCATCGGTCATTATTATTTAGCCAAATCCGTATTGTAATAATTATAAATCTGTGTCTGAGTGTTTTATTGAAATGAAACGTAACATGATAGGACTATAGGTCTATACAGTGCCCAGAAAACAAATGTTGATGATTCGTCAACATTGTCAACACTGGTAATAATAATTCGTAATAATGAAGTCCCTCCATTTCACAATAGGCCTACATATCACAAATGTTAAGAATAAAAAAAAGATCGGTGTAATCTAGTTCAATTGATACAAAGACCATGTCGTATAAAGTGGGTCCACTAGCATTGACAAGCAACAGCTTTTTCGGTGGTGTAGCTGGTTAAAGCAATAGTTGTAAGCGATTTTATGAGTTTGAATACCCGAGATCGCGCCCCAGTGCAAAGCACTTTGCAATTCAATCTTTAACTTGTATACTGCAAAAATGACACAATTCTAACGGCCTACAGATGTATCACAACATTTAATGTGTGAGCACTAATATCAAATCAAAATGAACACATGTAGCTTTAATTAAAATATTAAATAACGTAGTGGTAGTCTACCGTCGGAGACAACCACTACGCCTCATTCAGCCAGTTTAAACGGCTGCTATGACGCTGCTAATTTTCAATGCGCCAATAGTTCGGCTCATTGGGCCGGCACAATCCGGAAGAAACCACCAAAGCTCCACAAGGCATCGTTTGCCCATCCCTACATGAATCCACTGGACAGTCTCGGACTGAACTAGAAACAAGATCAAGACTTCACACAAACAGACACTTAAATACTAAGACCCTAAACGAGACACAGGTGCAGCCGATTGTCCTAATATTCTGTGGATGCCGAGTGTGACAGCCAATCACCAGCTGCAGAAGGCTCTGGCGTTACATCACATGACTATGAAGAATAATTGAATGGAACATGTCTGTCAATCTTGTATTCATCCATCATTTACCTTCATCTCTATGTCTCTTCACCAGGACACAGATGGCCACAGCTGATATCGACACAGACAAGACACCAAACACCACAGCCAAGGGCACTTTCCAAGAGTGATCTTGATAGAACAGCTCACCTGAAACATGCATGTTTAAAGCAGTGCTATTATTTTACACTTGTTTATACCTAGTGCTGCAATGTCAGTCTATCACTGTGTATATAGTGGTTTGTAAGTGTATAATATTGTCCTTTTTGTTGTGGTGGTTGTGTGATGTTGTTGTCCTTCCTCTCTTATTCACTAGTAGAAATTCCCACGTTCCCAGAAAATCCCAAACCTTGTGGATTCTCAGAGGAAGATGTGAGGCTGAATAACTCACCAGGAACATGAATCCTTGCCGTCTCATCTCTCTTCATGTATTTCTGTTTAACTCTACAGTTAAAGAGGTTTCTATCTGTCTTCTGAACAGTGACCCTCAGTCTGAGTGTGTAGAGTCCCTCAGAGTCTGTGGTCGTCTCTGGAGGATCAGCAGAGAGAGAGACTCCTTCACTGTCCAGCCACACCATCTCTGGTTCAGGGTACCAGCCTTGTGTCTCACACAGCAGACCCATCCCTGCTTCTCTCTGTCCCTCAATGGAGACCACTGGCCTGGATCCTACAGCTACAAACACACAGATACAGATTCAACCATGTTTTAGAAGGATGGCCTAAAATAGTATGGTTTAATTACATCAGCAAGTTACAAAACTAGACTTGAGTAAATTCACCTTTAACATTGACTTCAATGTTGGAATCATCATACCATTTTGAGGTAGGTGACATAACAAAACATTTGTAAGTTCCTTCATCAGTGCCTCTAACCCAGAGCAGCTTCAAGGAGGTGTTGCCTGTCTTCAGTTCCTCCTTAAACAGAGCTGTTCTTGCCTTGAAGGAGGGATTCTGATTTTCATTGTCATCTCTGCCCTCTTTGTAAAGATGGACGGTGCCTTGCAATTTGTCTCCTGAGAGTTTCAACCACTCCACCGTCCAGCCCTCAGCACTGATGCTGGGGTCGACTGTAGCACGGCAGAACTAGTCTTTCACCAACCACAGCAGTGATTTGATGAACTGGAGTAATGACCTTAAGAGAAACTGAAGAGAAGAGAACAGATAAAGAGTGAATCTCAGAGGACAAACATCGTCTCTCCTCAACTTGCTCTGGTCTGATGGAGGCCTGCAATCTAGTTGTTCTGCATCACTTTAAACTGTTACTATCAGTCCTACTGTTAACTATTACTATGACTATTATAGTGTCCCTAAAGACAAAACTTTACAGATAGCTAGATGGTAAAACACACAACTCCATGACAGTGATTTGTTTACCGCAGTCTGCTGTGTGGAGCAGTAGGAGAATCCTCCAGAACACACAGCCAGGCAGGGTCAGCATCATTCCTGAGGACAACATCCAGAACCTGATCGCTCAAATATCTGTTTCATAAACTTTCATGGTCAATACGTCACATGTAGTCTTCTTTTGAGTAACACTGGATGTTATCAAGGCAGAAATTATTGTAGAATAAAGGTGCTAAGAATACAGGTTCTCTCACCCTCATTGTGGGTGTGGCGTAAGAACAAGGTTTTTTCGTAAACCACACTTTCTAAATCCGGCAGAAATTCAGGTGAAACCATGATGTTACCGTCCTATTTGAGCCTTGCCACGGAATTTAGAGTTAAGTAAATCACCATCGATTGCAGATTGACCATTTGTCGCCTCAACAAGAAAAATAAAGATTGTAACTGAAGACGGAAACGAACATTTTACAAGTGTGATCGTATGCGTACGCTGTCAAGTCAAACTAACAGTCAAATGATTAGGCTATAGGATTTAATCTAAACCATTCCAATAACAAATATATGGTCGATATATGTACAAACCTCAAAGTCTGTCGTTCTTACAAAACACGAATACAACCGCTCAAGAACCACCAAGCAGGGAGATTTGAAATCGTTGCATTATCTTTCACACCTGTACACTGAAGAGTGGACTTTAGTCCTTTTCATACCAAATAGGCCATAACTGACACACCCAGATACTTAGGAGATGGAAAGTAACAGCTGACGTGTAAACAACCAGGGACAATGACTGAACAACGTTAGTTGGACTCTTGAACTTGTAGAACCCTCCCTGCCCTAAAACTATGAACAAATATGAGATAACAAGGTTTTTTTCTGTCTACTCAGGATTAGGTAGGGTTGTCTAAGTGTACACTACCGTTGAAGAGTTTGGGGTCACTTAGAAATGTCCTTTTTTTTCAAAGAAAAGCACTGTGTTTTTTCAATGAAGATAACATTTGATTAATCAGAAATACATTATACATTGTTAACGTGGTAAATGACTTCTAGATGGAACCGTCTGGTTTTTAATGAAATATCTACATAGGTGTATAGAGGCCCTTTCCAGCAACTATCACTCCAGTGTTCTAATGATATATTGTGTTGGGGTAAGGCTAATTGCTAATTAAGACTAATGGGTGATTAGAAAAACCCTTGAAAACCCTTGTGCAATTACGTTAGCACAGCTGAAAACTGTATGAGTTTTCAAGGAAATCATGAAATTGTCTGGGTGACCCCAAACTTTTGAACAGTAGTGTATAAAACTAAATCCTGTGTATTGCTCTGGGCACTCTCTGCCATGCACACTATGCAAGCTCTCTACCGCAGAGAGACCATGTCTGTGTTCCTGATGATCAAATAAAATAACTTTACATTTGAACTTGGAAAACCAGCCTGTCTGTCGTGCCTTCTTCAGAAAGCAACTTTTGGCAGAAAAACCACAACAAGTGTCTTATCCAACCCTAACTTTCCAGTTGATGGTTCATGAACAACTCAGACATGTATGTGAAAAAACGTGTTAATTTTTTTTTCAAGCTTTAGAAACGTATTAGTAAAACCTTTTTTTGTAAACTTTTTTTTTGCTAATAATTTTTCAACGTTTAACCTTTTTCCCACACGACCAGTGTTTCTACTTTAAGAAAATCTTTTATTCCGTTTTTTGGAATATATGAATATATACCTTTTGAAAGTTTTTCTCCCCCAAAACTTTTAAAAATATATAATATTAAGTAAACCTTTTAATCCCCAAACAAAACAAAAAAAATTGTACGTGATCCATACAATACGATGGGAGCTGTTAGAAAATGAATCTTAAACCAAAAAACAAAGTGAAGAAACAAACACTATACATTTATCAACACAAATGTAACATTGATCATCCATAAATGTGTGTTTATGTGTGTGTGTGAGATTATGTTTGTGAACAATGATGTTGCCCAGTACTCAGCAGTGAACAGCCCAGATCAGCTTTTCCAAACTGCACAGCTCTGGCACATGAAACACAGCTTACATCAATATTCAAACTCATGTAATGACCATCAGATAGAGAGATAGAGGAAGGTGAAGGGGACCATTTCACGATACCAAGCAGCCGTCGTCAGGAACAACGCTTTACTGTAATGATGACTAGCCTTGCCAACGACTGACTGACCTTGACACCAGCCCTGTGGTGAAGCTGTTCTTTGGTCGAGCGGTAGATGTCTGTGTTGGGGTTTGATCCAGGGGTGTAGTCTAGTCTGAAACTGAGGCCATACTGTCAGCATGTAACCCCCAGACATTGATCAATGCTCAGTTCATAGATATATTTTACAGAAGTCAAAACTATACATTCTATAGTAATTGACTTCAGGAAATTACATAGGACATGACACAGGAAGTTGTTGTGGGTGGATCCCATGCCTTGGTATGGTGTAGACCACACCTCTGAGATCCCCACCCCCCTCCCTTCTGTTAGCCTGGAGCAGGTGCTGGTTCACTAGTACTATAACACCTGTTAGCCTGGAGCAGCTGCTGGTTCACTAGTACTATTAGGAACCAGGACTACAACACCTGTTAGCCTGGAGCAGGTGATGGTTCACTAGTACTATTAGGAACCAGGACTACAACACCTGTTAGCCTGGAGCAGGTGCTGGTTCACTAGTACTATTAGGAACCAGGACTACAACACCTGTTAGCCTGGAGCAGGTGCTGGTTCACTAGTACTATTAGGAACCAGGACTACAACACCTGTTAGCCTGGAGCAGGTGCTGGTTCACTAGTACTATTAGGAACCAGGACTACAACACCTGTTAGCCTGGAGCAGGTGCTGGTTCACTAGTACTATTAGGAACCAGGACTACAACACCTGTTAGCCTGGAGCAGGTGCTGGTTCACTAGTACTATTAGGAACCAGGACTACAACACCTGTTAGCCTGGAGCAGGTGCTGGTTCACTAGTACTATTAGGAACCAGGACTACAACACCTGTTAGCCTGGAGCAGGTGCTGGTTCACTAGTACTATTATAGTCAGGTGGCTTAGCAAAAAAATGGGGACACGGCGGACAAAAGCACCAAATTTTTTCCACATGCTCTCCATCACTATACCTTTCAATTTAGAGGGGGTTCCACTTAATCAAGATGGTGGAAGGCGGCCATCTTGGATTTCCAAGATTTTCGCATGTAAAACCTATAAATGTCAATAAATCAGCTTCCAAGTCACTTAGAAGGTCAATCTTGGTGTCAAAAATTACATTTCCTGGGTCAATGAATGCAGTAAAGATGTTAGGAATATCAGTAAGTGATGTTTTACCAACAGTAGATCAAGATGGTGGAAGGCGGCCATCTTGGATTGACAAAACTTCTGCTATAAATGCTAATAAATCAATCTTCCAAGCCACTGTGAAGGTCAATCTTGGTGTCAAAATATACATTTTCTTTGTCAATGAATGCAATAAAGGTATTGAGAATATCATTAGATAATTATTTATGCCAAAAATATATTAATATATTAATTCTGGACACAGAATATAAAGGTAAACTGAACTTTAATGTTACACAAACAGGGGAAACAGTGGTGCACAAAAATAACAAACCCCTTCCCTAAAAGAATTTCCCTTTGTGATAAAAAATCATCGTGCATCGTCCTGTATCGTGCTCAGCCTTTGTCCAACAGCATGCAGGGGAGAGAGAGAAGCGGAACCAGTACATCAGTCCCCCCCTGGAATTTCATTTACCTTCCCCCCCCCCAAAACCAACCCTCCTTTCTTATTAGTTTGCTAGTGTATTTAGTTGGTGTAACATTTGCAACTGCAAAGGCCTGTGCAATTCCACTGTGCTTTTTTGCATGAGCACCTTGCCGTACAGTCCTTTATACAACTGCATTTGATTAGTTCACTGCAGGCTTTTGAAGCGATTGGCAAGGTGCTCCACACAGGAAGCCAGGCCTGGCTGTCTACATCCAGTGTCCATCCCCATCCTTCAGGGCTGGGTATTGGCTGCTGGGTTTTTTCGGATGTTGACCAGATCCCAGACTGGTAAGTGACTCTTTTCACGTGTTGGATCAGTGCTCCTTGGGTTGGTGGAATATGTTCCATTGCCTTGGTCTTCTGGCAGAACAACTCTCTTCTTGCACCATTCACTGATTCCAATTCACTCGTCTTGTCATAAAGAACAACAGTGAAGCGCTCCAGACATCGGAAGTGTTGGGCATCTATGGTCACAGCAGTGTGCGGATTTGCTGCTATGTAGTTGAAGGCCTGTGTGACCTCTGGGTAGGAGTTCCAAGCAATCCATGCTGACTTCTTCCCCTTCCCACAGAATGCTGAGGTTGTGTCACAGCCTGTGTAGCAGTGGAAGACTGGAAGAGCGGTTGACTTGTCCTTTCCCAGAGCGTGGCTGATGGTATTTACATGCAGATAGGTGTAGTTCTTGCCAGTGCCAAAAGCAATCCAGATGTTTGCAGCTGGATACTGGGTGAGCAGGGCATGGAACTTGCCAATGAGGATCACAACAACATCTGTATCCACAGTGCGCACCAAGCAGGTAGAAGAGCCATGCTCCAGGGCATCAAGTAGGTGGATCAGTATCCTAGTATCGGCCTCTTCATGGTTGCATGGCAGCATGGAGTGGCTGGTGTCTGTGCCGACCACTCTGGTTCCAGAGGTAATGAAGACCAGCTTCCCCTCTGGCCACACAGTGGACTCAATCTTCCCTGAGATAAAGGTGAAGAGTTCCTCCTTGTTCTTAGGGTCACGCAGGAAATCCGGCCAATTCCCCGGCAGCTTGTTCTGACCAGACACCTTCCGTCGTATCCCTTTGCCTCGCTTCTCCCTGGTTGACTCTTTTAGACTGCTGGGGAAGTAAGTATCCCAGACGACGTCAACTCTTTTAGAGGTCCACAAGTGTTTCATGATGTGGGGAATAAAGACACAGCTGGCATATTCTTCAAACGTGGTGATGTTGGTAGGGGACAGGAAGTGGACCACAGCAGCTCCGTCAAGTACTTTGACATCAAAAGTAGCAGGAGGTTCCGGTTGTGTCTTCTGTGCAAGGACGTTTAGCAGATCTGACTTCTTTCCCAGCCGTAGTTTCCCTCTATCAGATAGAGAAGGAGGGTATGGATGGTTTTCGTGCTCAAAGAAGGTGCTCAGGTCCCCCTCTCTGTGTTGAGTGGCTATGTACAATCGTGAGAAGAGTGCCACATCATCCTTCAACATTGAGATCTGCCCTGCCTGCTTGCTCTTGGTCTTGGGTGTTGGGCATCTGAAGAGCGGCAGCGAGTTATGTTTGATGGGCTCATGGATGGAGTGTGTGCGGTCCACTATCACTGTCTTATTGTAGTTGTTGTACTGATCCCTGCCCACTGATTCCACAGTGCGGACAGTGTTGACCACAGACCCGTCAATCACATTCCGTGTGTCCAGCGTAAGTAGCTCTGGGGTGTTGTCTAGGAACGGATTGCTCATCCCACTGATGGTGGTCACCAGAGTGAGGGCTTGGCCTTTGAATATCTTCTGTGTGGACAGTCCTTCTTCGTGATGTTGTTGTTTCTTGACTTCTTCTGACATATACTCTTGCTCAAACTCTTTTAGGAGTCGTGCTTGTTCAGGCCCTGCGATCATCCACTTCTTGAAGGCAGAGGGATTTTCTGTGAGTCCCACTGCACCCCCGGAACCCTTCACCAATCAATACTTCATTCACTGCCTCTTCCGTGGTCATGGCAATATTATGAATAGACTGCATGGGTTCTCCGACGTCTCTCACTCTTGGCCTGCCCATAACAGGTTCGAATATTAAGGGCTGCCTAATATTCGTTCGAATTTTGATTTTTTTTTATATTCGAATCACGAAGTTCGAAGTCAAAGCCCTACTGTACGTATAATCTCCCTCTGTCTATTCCCCATCAATTCACAAGGACAAGAGAAAATGTATTTTGTACTTACATTTAATACCCCTGGAATTCACTGGAAGTTGATTGAAGATGGTATAGTTAGTAGTGTTGTTATAACCAGTCAACTGAACCAACGATCTTTTCACCAAACTGACAAAACCAAACTGTCAAAAATCCATCAACATTCCGTGCATGAGCTACTGTCCATTCTATTGGCTCCATTCTATTTTGAAGACTTGTGCTGGCTGCACAAGTGTAATTTAAGGCTCTCACAAATAATAGTATGGGTATATTATACATTTTCTGAATCATCAGAGTGCCTTGAGTATTGAAGTTGTTGAGTTTTGTGTCCCTGATGTTCCTTCATGCCCCAAGGATAAAAGAAAGCTTGCAGTTTAGGCGGAAATTGTGATAAAATGTGTGTTATTTCTAGTTTAAAGTCGTCATGTGACCTCTGCATTTGTCAGACAGATTCAGTCCTGGGCTTAAATGAAAGCCTAAAAGGTCCCCTTTCCAATGATACCAAGCACCATATTATAGAATATTGACAATATCCCTATCATGAGCCTAAACCAGATATACACCAGTTCTCAAAAACTGAATTTATCTTAGGGGGTTAATAACCTCATGAGCTGAAAAAAAGTGATTTCGCTACCACCCCTGCACTGCTATCGTGATTTTTCTAGTACTAGGGGTGTATACCTTGCCAAAAAACAATGATAGCATTTGTCCCCCCGATGATACTGATCAACCCCCCTGGCTCATGGACTAATTGTAACTAAGATAATTGTCAACTAATTTGACTAATTGTGTAAATAGCATGCAAAAAAAATGATCTACTGTTGGTAAAACATCACTTACTGATATTCCTAACATCTTTACTGCATTCATTGACCCAGCAAATGTACATTTTGACACCAAGATTGACCTTCTAAGTGACTTGGAAGCTGATATATTGACATTTATAGGTTTTACATGCGAAAATCTTGGAAATCCAAGATGGCCGCCTTCCACCATCTTGATTAAGTGGAACCCCCTCTAAATTGAAAGGTATGGTGATGGAGAACCTGTATAAAAAATTTGGTGCTTTTGTCCGCCGTGTCCCCATTTTTCTCAAATCTGGTCCTAAGCCGCCTGACTATTAGGAACCAGGACTACAACACCTGTTAGCCTGGAGCAGCTGCTGGTTCACTAGTACTATTAGGAACCAGGACTACAACACCTGTTAGCCTGGAGCAGGTGCTGGTTCACTAGTACTATTAGGAACCAGGACTACAACACCTGTTAGCCTGGATACACACAATACACACACTTATACACCACATATACTTACCACACACACATGCCACTAAAACATATACACACACACAGACACATGTACACACCACACACACACACTCCTGCCAGCTGTTAGTTTACTACCAAACACTCAGGAAGAAGCTCTGCCCATCCGTCTATTTAGAGTTTAATCCAAAATATCCTGTTTTATGATCCAGTACCTTGTTGAATTAACCTTTGAAAGACTCAGAACACGCAACCCTCCCGGCATCCACTGAAACAAGCCTGCTCTGATTTCCGCTGTCAATCACGCTGGCAATTCACTACCCTCCACCTTACCATATGCCTCGCAAACAGGATCGGAAGACATATGCTCCCAAAAAAATGTATACAAGCCTTGACATACATTTGGGGAAAACTGGCTAATATAATATTTACTGGAAGCGATACTTGACAGTAACAACATCCCTGGTCTGAAGACTCGGCGCTCATGTGACCGGCTATCCACTTAAGTAGGGAAAAGCTCAGTCAACTTTGTCAGCTTCTATTCATAGTTTTCAGTCACGTGACATCCGCGGTGACCTTGAGGGCAGAAAGCTGCTGGCGATGGCAGCTCACACCATTGATACATTTAGTCATTTAGCAGACGCTTTTATCCAGAGCTACTTACAGTAAATACAGGGACATCCCCCCCGAGGCAAGTAGGGTGAAGTGACTTGCCCAAGGAGAAGTTTTTTTTGTACGTCCTTGAATCAAACCGGCAATCTTCTGATGATTCCTTAAGATCTCAGCCATCTGACTTAACCCTAACCCATCTGACGAATTGTTGTCAGAAACAGATTGACATAAAGTTTAGGCTGCAGCATTGAAGACAGCGACGCACCACACAAGATTGAGTTTAAATACATTATTTAACGTGACATTACTTACTGTACATGCAACTCTTGAATTGCTTAAATGTTGCTGCTAGTACACCACGGCACGATACGTGCTGAGCAACAGACTTACTAGCACGTTGTATCTATGCATAGTTGCTAACGTGCGTTGACACTGGCGTTGCCTGTCTAGTCCAAATATTGATGGATACTTAAGGGTGGAAAAATCATTAATAATAATATATATGTGAGAGAACAAAGGTTGTGCCTATGGAACGCTGTTTTAGTCAAAATTAAATAACTAAATAGATAGGTAAATAAATAGATAAATACTAAAATAAATAAATACTAAAATAAATAAATATGGCTATGAAATAAACCCTGAAATAAAAAAAATGGCAATACATAGAAATATAGCATCATATAAATATATAGCTGAATCCATTTACCTACATCAATAAATAAATAAATTGACTTATTTCAAAATTAAGTTTTTGTAAAGACAACATTTAATTATTTCATGGGAGTTTTATTTCCTAATGCCACATTTATTTATCTTTTGAGACTTTTATTTCCTAACGCCACATATATTTCCCAATACCGCATTTATTTCTGTGCTGTATTTATTTCCAATCCAACATGCAAAGGAGAGGGGCGTGGCGTGGCTATCTTCAGATCAAAGCAGCTCTACAAGATCGAAGGCAGAAAGGGACACGGACACCTAGATTGGAAAGATGATGGAAGATATAAATAGTGTTAGAGATGGCATGCTGGCCTTGGTAGATCAAATTGATCAGCATGCAGGCCTGCCAACTCTCACGCATTGGCCGTGAGACACGCATTTGAACCATTTCACACTCTCACGCCACACTTTGTATATCTCACGCTGAAAAGGCAACGCCAACCAAGTAGCCAAGCTAACGTTGTAAACCAGTGGTCACCAAACTTTTTAGGCCGAAGATCACCGACCTGACCTGAAGTGACCTGAAGATCTACCTATTGAGGCGTTGAGAGAAAAAGACTGTCCGGACTCCAGACTGTACTTACAACTTAACTTTATATTTGGCTTAGTTGTAATTGAATGAAATCAAACACGTTGTGAACAATATGAACAAGAAAAAAACACATTTGCAAAGAGCAGGCTGGATATGAACGGGTTTTTTTTTCAACTGAAGTTACAATACAACACTGACAAATTTCTCATGTGACAAGTCAGTGTGATGGATGTGACTGAACACTGTCTGTGAGTGGCTTGTAGTTTGGCTCATAAGCAGAGACAGCCAGTCTGAGGCAGTCTGTGAGGTGTCTGTCAGTAAGCCGGCTCCTGTATTTGGATTTGGTGATTTTCATCTGTGAAAATGCCATTTCACAGAGGTAGGTTGATCCAAAGTAGGCACTCACTTTTAGTGCACATGCACTGAGGAGAGGAAACTTCTCTCGGTTGAGAAGTCCCCAAAAGTCACTGTCCCTTGACCTGGCTTTCAGCTCAATGTCATTTTGCAAATCAAGCATCTCCATGCCCACTCCACTTGGCAAAGCAAATGCTTTCTCGAATTTGTCTGCAACCTCCTCTGTATCAATAGGCAGGAATGGGTTTGAAAGAAATGCAGCAATATCCTTCATGACTTCTAACTCACCAAAACATCGACTGAACTCTGCTGCCAGTTTGTCCAGATGCACACAGTACTGCTCAGGGTGAAAGTCAGAAGAGTCTTTGATGGACTGTGACATTTCAGAAACCCCAGGTCCAGTAGCCACGCATCCGTTGAAAGTTCCTCGTGCTCCTCGTTCCTTTTCGACAGAAACGTCTTAATCTCAGGCAGCAAGTCAACAAATCGCTGCAGCACTTTTCCGCGACTCAACCACCTGACATCAGCATGCAGAAGCAGGTCTCCATACGCCGAATCGAGCTCATCCAATAACGCCTTGAATAAACGATGCTGAAGCGCTTTTGCTCGAATCGAGTTTACCACTTTGACCACCAGTGACATGACATGAGAAAAGTCCACTTTCCCAGCCAAGGCTTGCTGATGAATCACACAGTGATACTTCATGAAGTCAGGGAAATCCGGATCATTACGGCACAGTGCTATAAAACCAGCGTGCACCCCGCACATTGCCGGTGCCCCATCGGTAGTGATTGCCACCAGTTTATGAATGGGGATATTCTTTTCACGGACATAGCTTTTAAACACGTTGTAAATATCCTCACCTCTCGTTCTCTCTTTTAATTGGAGAAGAGTGAGGAAGTCCTCCTTGGTTGTAAAGTCCTGGAAAGCCATTCTGACAAATACAACAAGCTGAGCCGTGTCCATTACATCCAGCGATTCATCAAACTGCAGTGAAAAATATTCACAGAGTGACAAGTCCTCCAACACCTGTTGACCAACGTTATCCAACAGTAACTCGATCCTTCGTGTCACTGTTGTAAGACCAAGAGGCACAGCACAGAATGCAGCTTTTATGTCCTCTTTGTTTTTGAAGGTGCTGCAAACAGTCTCTGCGGTGACAGTCAATAGTTCCTTAAACAAATCCCCATCTGTAAAAGGCCTCTTGTGTTTAGCCAAAATGTGGCTAATACGAAATGACGCCTCAGTTGCAGCCTTACTTTGAGACGTAGGTTGTGAGAAAAGCGACTGTTGAGTCTTCAACTCCACTTTCAGCTCTTTGGTGGATAGCAGTCTTGAATTTCGGATGGTTAGTGTTGTGGTGCCGCTCCAAATTCCCTCGCCTAGACAGTGCCTGTGGCTGGTGGCACAACATACACATACAATCTTGTCTTTTACCAAGGTAAAGATTAATTCCTCCTCCCATTCTGGAAGGAAACTGTAGTTTCTCGCCCTCTTCCGTGGTGCCTCCGCCATGCTCGCTAACACTATGTGGACAACACGGCCGGGTAAATAAACAAACCAACGGCAACAACGCTCACAGATATCCTGGGATAGCAGGGGTCTCATTTATAAAACGGTGCGTAGGATTCTTACTAAAAGTGTACGTACGCCCAAAAGCCTAAAATGGTGTGCGCCCCCAAAAAATCTGATTTATAAAACCGTGCGTACGCACACCTGTAAGCAATGTTCCCTTTATAAATCACAGACTACCCCACAAGTGTGCGTACGTTAATTTCCATTTTACCCCGCCCCGAACACGCCCGTTTCTAACCATAAATGGTCAATGCAAAACACCTCATGAATGCTAATCCAGCCCTTGCATAGGATTGTTCTCTACATTGAATCATGGCGTCAGGAGGGAAAAGAACGAAAAGGCGCAACTTCTCAGAAACTGACATTGAAATAGCCTTCTTGTAGGCAAGGTGGAGGAGCGAAAGCCTATGGTGGCCGCAGCAGCGGGATCACCAATAAATAAAAAAGCAATGCGAGATAACAATTTGAAAACAAAAGCGTATCCGTAAACACACGTTTCTTCATGCCTGTTTTGTTATGAACAGTATTAAAGTTTGGACTGTAAACGAGGATGTGTAGCGATTGCACAGGAGCTCAACGACATGTAGCCTATTTCCAGTTTTTGACATATGATAGGCTATATCATATAGGCTATATGCACAGTAGCCTATTAAATACATATATTTAGTTGGCTACACTGTTTTGCAGTTATCTAAAGGTAGTCCTATGTGATGTTATCCTGTGTAGGCTATTCCATGCAATCGGGGCATCCCCCCCTCCTGCACTCCCGTAGTGGACAATCTGATAGTGAAACAGCGCTGAATTTTGATTAAAAATTTGAGTTGGATTGTACAAGGTGTTTATGGAACAATTATCACTCAGTACAAGCACAAATAACACTGCTGGATTTGATTCACGGAGTGAAAAAAACGTGTGTGAGGAAAACAAAATATATAAATATTACGAGTAAAAGTTCTTCCCACACTCAATTTCTGCAGCCTGACTACAGTACGGTCATCTGCGTCGCCAATTCCAACAGTTTCCAAAATGTGCGTAGGCCTACGGGAGGGTCAGAGTTTGCGTGGAAGACCGCACATTCTTCCGTCAAGTTTGTTTTTTATAAATCACAACCTTAGCGTGGAAAGTGGCGTACGCACATTTCAGCCCCGTTTAGTACGTACGCAAGCTTTATAAATGAGACCCCTGCTCTCTCAAAGGTCGTCTTCGGGAAAAAACGCATATAATCAACCTATTGCTCCACCTATTATTCTGTCGGTGAATTGCAGACAAGCTTTGCCCACAATGTCTGTGTCGTATCTGCCTTTTTATCATTGGTTCCCAATGGGAGTGATGTTGGCGACCTAGTATGTTTGGGGACTTTGTTTTTGATAGCGAGTGTGACAATAGCCCTGAAGTTATCTTTGTAAACATTGCATTAGCTCATGTGAAGTAATAATAATAATACATTTTATTTATATAGCGCTTTTCAAGGCACTCAAAGTCGCTTTACAGAGTCCAGTATTCATTCAGACCCAGTCATACCGGTGGTGCAGAAGCGTGGCTGCCCAATCAGCGCCTACGGCCCCTCTGACCACCACCAACATTCATTCAACATTCATACGCTGCATGTCTTTTATGTAACTTGTCTGCAAATATTCGTCTGCAAAGTAGATTAGGCAAGGTTAGCAATAACCGGTCTGATGTCGGCAACCGTAGGATAAGTGGCTGGCTAGCTATCAAATGGGTAAATAATGAAATGACATCATCAGTGTGGCTATTTCAGCTAGCTAGTGTTGGGCTGTATTGGCAGAGACCTGGAACAGCCAAACCCGTTTTGTCATTAAAACTAGGGATGCACCGATCCAACTTTTTAAGTCCCGATACCGATGCCTGGGCTTTGTGTATCTGTCGATACCCGATACCGATCCTATACCGTTGTTGAATTAATAATAAACTGTATACCTCCCACCTTATACCTTCCTTCCACCTTGTGGAAGAGACTAAAGGCACCATACTTTCCTAACTAAGACAAAATAACAGATGAATTCTTATTTATTTGTTATTTAAAAAACTATTGTGCATTCAAAATTTGAATCGAATGTAATCAAATGTATAAAAATAAACTAGAGAGGGTGTGCCTGCTTGGTTGCAGGTGGGTCCGTCCCCTAAGTTTTTCCCTTCTAGTGATATTTTCAAGCATTTACCCTACTGTAATCATATTGCATAATTCATTAAGAACACCCTTTGAAACAAGCGAACCCCCTAGAAAGAAGCTACAGTAACAATGTTGTCACTGGCAATATTTCAGATGGAATCGCGGTTCAAGCAGTAGCCTACTGTCTGCTAACTGAAAATATGCCCCCCAAAACGTAAATAGGTTTGACATTAATTTAGGGGAAAATGGCTATTTCAAAAGAAGTTTGCTAGACAAACTGGCTGCTGTTGCTATAGCCACACTTCACTGATTGTTTGAAAGCTCCGGAAATGAGGACAGTACTTCACACTGCCAGTGGGCGACCGAGTCTGACTCTGAGGCTAACGTCAAAACAAGATGCGGTCTAAAGAATGTACAATACATGAACTGTCATCACCAGCTCCATCACGGGCACTGTACACTAGTGGATATAGCAACAGGAGCAATGTTCGTACTACTTTATAAAGGATGTATGTCTTAAAGAATATATTGTGTTTATTAACATTATATATTGTGCTTATTAAAGTTATGTCTTATGAACTTAGAAGTTTGTTTAGGCTTAAAGATTGTGTCTCACACAGGTGGGGAACAGGCTGTATTTTGTGTCTTAATCTCTTCATTTCAGAAGCAACCTTGAAACCAGGCTGAGATGGCACCCGAGCAGGTGGGACGCGCCAGCAAGAACAACTCCCTGATGCATGAGAAAGCTCAACCCTCTTTTCATCTTTTTATCTTACTGCACTGTATAATATATGCTGGGGCAGGGACAGACAGCCAGTTGGACTTTGTGAACCAGCCCGAACACTGTTGCGGGTAGGGAAACGTAGACAACCCCAGAGCTCTGTACTTGTTGATTTCCAACTGCTGCATTAAAGCTGATATTATCGGACCTCTGCGACTCCAGACCACTCTTTCTAGAACACAAATCACAAAAATATACTGATAACATTGACCGAACAATCCAATAATGAAAATACTAATATGACGCTTTCTAGCATGGCTGCCGCCAAAGACTAGGCAGTCTCACGGGCGACCCACACTCGCTCAAATGACAAAGACTTTCAAGACCTAAATCAAAAATCCGAGATTTCAGTTCCACTCGAAATTGCTTTCTCACAAAGCCAAATGGTTGGGATATTTTGGGGGTGGTATTTTTCACTCATAATCTAAACTCCAATTTCAGTGCTAGAACATCTCTATCACGTTTTATCCATGCGTCGTTTCTAGCGTGTTCTGGCGTAGTGACGTAGGCTAGAACTGAGTACCCTTCTTCGACAAAATACGTTTTTTTTTGCCACAAAAACTTTGTATCCTCCTAAACTGTGCAACAGAACGAAAATTTGAATACAAGACAAAACTTTTGACACTGACGTTTTTCTATGTAGTCCAAATATTGACCGAGCCTTGTGACATAACAAAGGTTGTGCTCGCCGAAGGCGTGACACACCCAATAAAATGTAGCAGTACAAACGAAATAGTGTATTGGTCAAACATACAATAGTAATCAAACAGTTACCAAACATGTAAAAAAAAAGAATTATTATTTCTTTGTTGTCACTGGTGTGTGAACCATGGAAGTTTTTAGCTTGAAGCATTGCACCGTGCGGTGTACAGCTCGTGTCCAACCAGTGGACAGATAAACTTAAAAGAATCATGGAGCTAGCCAAAGAGTCGGCTGTGTGGAGATATTTCACGCTTGGCACGCCAACTAGTTCGTCGGCTATTTGCAATGTCTGCAAAGTAAATGTTTTGAGTAGTGGTGGTAGTACTGCAAAGTACAATACTACAAATGTAATCAAGGACATCCAAAAGCACAATGTCCGGAGCATGCCGAATTCCTGTAGCTCAACAACTCTACTATACTGTAGCATCTACAGTGTAGATTATCCTGTAGCGTATTAAATATGTGATCGTTGGAATGCGGGTCTTCCAATTAACGTCGCATATATGCAATTTCGAAAATTCCAACTGAATATTTTTCCGATAGACAAAACCTGTATGGCTTCAATATGTAGAAGGCTAACATGCAACCCCAGCATGCTAATGAGTATTATGCTTGCTGTGGGGGCCGTAGGAAATATTTAGAACTCACGCATCTAAAGGTTCGGTTAACTCATGCTGCTGACAAATGACATAGGATGTGCTGCAGATTTTAAGATGGATCGGCCAGTGGATCTGTTAATTTTTCCGATCCCCGATCCAGCTATAATGTCAATATCGGGGCCGATATCCGATCCTATTATCGGATCGGTGCACCCCTAATTAAAACGAGTCAAGTTGCAGTGTAAAGGCTTGGTTAGTTGCAACTTTTCATTGCAAATAATGATAACGCGTTAAGAAACTTTAATCGAAGGATCGCTTCACTTTTCAATTTGAATCAGTAAATCCAAAAGGTATGGGTAATGTCTTGAATGGTCTGGCTTCATTTCAGGTCTCACTAAATGGTATGACACCGGCATGGCATAATGAGGCTAGATAGTTGTAACTAGCTACCTTCTTATCGACCTAGCTATCCACATAATGGCATACTAGCAACGTAGCGGTGGCAGTGATCGTCTTCTTTGATAGGCGTAGCGACGGTTGCTAGCTTTGTTAAATAAAATTACCTGCCACTAATCACCCCCATACTACCTGTACATCCTGCACATGTACACGGTGCTCGATCAGTCGTAAACTATTTAAAGGTCACATGACATGCTGTTTTTGGATGCTTTTATATAGGTCTTAGTGGTCCCCTAATACTGTATCTGAAGCCTTGGTGCAGAATTACAGCCACTACGAGCAGCAATGAGCTTTCCTTAGGACGTGCCATTTCTGTGTCTGTAGCTTTAGGCCCTGTTTACACGGAGGAAAAACGCATATGCGGTTTGGCCTTTCATTTACACGAAAACTGAGGTTTTATCACGGAAAACGATCATTTCTTAAAACTCAGAAGTTTACAACACTCACGTTACAGTGTGTGTATTCACACATATACTTGATGCTATCTACCTTTACATTAGCGACAGTCACCGTGGTTACATGGATTCGAATTACTGGCTTATTTTGACTGAAATAGAATGATCTCTTTCTTGTAAACACCTTTATTCGAATAATTGCGGTCCGACTACGATCCGATCGGCACCCGAGAAAACTCGGTCCAAGTCCATTGATCATTCGGATATCGCATGCTTGTAAACGGTGAATCGGACTATGAACTGGACTCTGCGTCTTTGTGCATGCTTGAGATCCCGCCGCCCTCCCTCCCAGGTTGTGACACGGAAGTCGAAAAATACTATAAGTTGTCGCTGCCGGGAGCTGGCCCGGTAGAACAAACAAACAACGTGATGGACAACCCAGAAGACTTTGTGTCTGCTCTTCATTCTAGACTGTCCGTCGAGACCTTTGCGGTACTGTGGCAAAGTGCAACAAGATATTGGTGGTCTGAATTAAATTCTCCATGTTCCTTCGGCGGCGTCTTCTATCCATTATCAATCTAGCCAATAGCGCCGTTTGCATCATGCACGAAATGTAGAGGGACGTAGCTTCACCTTGCCATCTTTCTCGAAATGTTGATGTTGTCATAGATATATGTAAAGGCCTTTATATATATCTATGGTTGTTGTTGGTAGTGGTGAAGAGGTCAAGCGGAAATGACTGTATCACCACTAGTTGTAATGAAAACAGCACCACATATCGGACTGGGATATGACATGCTTTCGGCCAGTAATTCGATTTATTCACTGCCATGTATATTCGGATAATGCAGTTGCCCCAAAAAATAGCATTATCCGAATAAAGCTAGATTTGAATTAATACCATCATGTAAACGCAGTGATTAATTGAGCGTGAGGTGAGAATTTAGCTGCAGAGCTAATTTAACAGCCACATTCTGAAGGTGACATTCTGACATGATAGGGTAGCAAGCTAGGTAACCATATACAGTAAAGCAACAAAATGCGTTAGTTGACTTACTTATCCAAGGTTTGTAGCCGGACCAAGGAGAGTTGGTACTGATCCAGAATTTAATTTTAGATGGTCAGCAAGGCCAGCTTTGTATTGGCTCAAGTTGAGGAAACAGTCGTGGCTGAAATGTTTGGCGCAGACATACAAAACTTCGGGAAGTTGTGTCGGCGCATTTCCAGAGAAAATCAAATTAAGACACTGGTTATTCAGAGGCTCGGATGAAGGAACTGTGAAAATACTTTTGTTTTTATTTGTACATCCAAACACTAAGCAACTGTTATGCTTCGTTCGTTTGCAAGCCATGATGTCTCTCAAGGAAAAAACGATATTGCACTTGCATGGTCGTAGCTCAGATTGTCATGGGCGGGCCAGAGAAAGGGGAGGTAACATTCCTCCTTGTGACTTCATAAGGAGAGGATTTTCAAAACCGAGCGTTTGAGCTTTCATTTTCTCAAAGAAGTAGAAGAATACCCAGGGATGGGTTTACACCAGTGGTTCTCAAACCGGTCCTCAGCATGTTAGCGACCATTCATTTGAATCAGGTTTGTTGGAGCAGGGAAACATCTAAAACATGCAGGACAGGTGATCCCTGAGAACCACTGGTTTACACCTATCACAATTTCTTGCCACTGGGGGACCAACGGCAGACTAGGGGAACTCATATTAAGACCTAAGTTTTCATGTCATGGGACCTTTAAGACTTTGTGATCGATGTCTATGTTTTGTAGAGCACTTATAAGGGCCCAAGTCCCTCTACAAAATCTTCAATGTGTGCCAAGATGATATCCCCTGACAAGCCATGCTGATCAATTCTAACTACTAAGGCCCATGGAAATTAACAACATTATACGGTGTGCTTTATATGGTTTAAAGGGAACATTAAACAATGAAAAGGAGACGTGAAATGTAAGATTCTTCACTTAATTTGATGCCCCCCCAATTCACGGCTGCTCCCCCCTGTGCCAATCCACTGAAAATATTCTGGAGCCGCCCCTGCTAAGGCCAGCATCTCTGACACGACTAATGTCTTCCATCATCATCATCTAGGTGTCCATATCTGCCTTCGATCTTGTGCAGCTGTATTGGTCTGAAGACAACCACGCTCCTCTCCTTTGCATGTTGGATTGGAAGTAAATACAGCACCGAATTAAATGTGGTGTTCGGAAATATATGTGGCCTTTGGAAATAAAAGTCTACAAAAATTATAAAATGTGGCATTAGGAAATAAAAGTCCCGTGAAATAAATAAATGTTGTCTTTACAAAAACATAATTTAGAAATAAGTAAATTTATGTATTTATTGATGTAGGTAAATGGATTATTATTTATATGATGCTATATTTATATAGTTATTGCCATCTTTAAAAAAATCCTAGGTGTGACCAAGTCATTTTTTTGCAAGTCCCAAGTAAGTCTCAAGTCTTTGCCCTCAAGTCCCGAGTCAAGTCCCAAGTCAAGACAGGCAAGTCCCGAGTCGAGTCCAAAGTCAAGACTGACAAGTCTCAAGTCCAAGTCCTGTAGTTTGAGTTTCGAGTCCTTTCGAGTCCTTTCGATCACAGAGTAATAATATATTTACACAGATCATGTTTGTTTTTAAAATATGTATTTATTTATTATAAGTACTTATAATAAACTTATTTCGGGATTTGTGAAGTTGGGTTGTATGAGGGACTACACACAGAAGCTATAGCGTTAGCTTGCTGCTGCTACCCGCCGCCTAAAATATGCGTTGCTGCTGATCGGCGTCTACTGTGTGTGATACACTGACTAACGTTATGTTTAAGTACCTCATACAACCCTGCTTTAAAAAATCATTTAACAAAAGTATGAATAAGGGAGTGAACTCGCAGTGGACGCAATAGATTACCGTGTGTGCAATGTAACGTTAACAGTGAATTTACAGCCTGGCAACAAATAAAAGTAAGCTTTCATTCAAATGTTACCGTTCTTTGTGCAACTTCAAATGTCGAACGAAGTTGGAAGTTGTTGCGTCTCCGTCTGAAATCTTCGACCCGCATGTTTTGCAGACTGCACTTCGTTTTTTGTTGACCACCTCGTAGTTTTTATACCCGAACGAAACTGAATCTTTGGTATCATTTTTCCCCTAACTGGCGCGTTGTTTGACAGTTGCTCTTCATTGATCTAATTTGATTGGATGTTGGCCGACAGCACGTACACACACACAATGAAAGATACAGAGCGTTCCTTAATAACATACTTTTTAATATTTGGGTTTTGGGGAAAGGAGCAAGTCAAAAGGCTCAAGTCCAAATGAAGTCACGAGTCATTGATGTTTAAGTCCAAGTCGAGTTGCAAGTCTCAGTTACATTTTGTCAAGTCGAGTCTAAAGTCATCAAATTCATGACTCGAGTCCAAGTCATGTGACTCGAGTCCACAACTCTGTTTCCTAGCCATATTTATTTGTGTTTATCTATTTATTTATTTAATTTTGACTAAAACAGCATTCCATAGTGCCTGCCGAGGGCAAGCACACCCAATAATAATAATAATACATATACATGTGAGATTACATTAGGTTGGACTCTTGCCAAAGGCAAGCACACCGAACTATTGGATTATAGTGATAGTGTCGTGAATAATCTTCTACGTCTTCAATCAATATCAACATTTAAAAACAGCACTGGAACTCAGCAAAGTTTGAATCAAAGTGTTAATTGGAATTCAGTGTGACAGAGATTCCAACAAACATGAGAAAGATCCCGGGGATCAGCCTGAAGTTCTCTCTGTACATTTCACTTTTATAGTCTTCTCTCCATTGTATGGTAATATGGTATGATGTTTGTTGGTTGGAACTCCATCCCCCCCAATAAAGGACATTCCCGCACACTTGAGACCGATCAGGGGTCTGATGACCGGGAGGGCTTCTTAAGAGGTGGAGACACAGTTGTGAGGGGGGGAGGTTTTGAGAGACGAGCGGCAGGTTGGGCCCTCTACAACGGACCTGAGGCTAAGTTACCCTTTTTTGTGTTTGGAAGGCAGTTTTTGTTAATGCCGAAGAACTGAAATAAAACCTGTTTACATTTGTTTAACCTAGTGTCCTCGCACTATTTGAGCTGTCCCGCTGAGGGCTGTGTAGCCTCTCGTGGCGTCACAACATATACATTTAGGAATTCTTATTCTGTGGGTCGTAGGGAATTCAAATTACAGGTACTTTCCTTCATAGACAAATCTCCCAATTTAGGCCCGATCTGACCTTGAACAGCCAGCTGCACAAGGCTCCTGGGCGTAAGGCCACAAATATGTCTCATAAGTTATAGCTGGGCTTCCTGGTTCTTTATGAAAGCACACCTGTATCTTCTCCCCCACTCAGACCCTAATGATCCAGATCTTAATATTTTGGGCTTTATTTCTTCTACCATTGTCTAGGGATAACAATAATCAGTCTACAGCTTTGCATCTGGTTTCCAATAATATAGCATACTGAAAAAGTGATTACAAGTTTCAGTAAATCTATAAATCATTACCCATCTTCATAATTACAACAGTATGATGTTTTTTCCCCACAACAGTCTAAACCAATTCGTTTCTTTAGTTATCACATTATCACACATGTCTGCAATCTAGTTTAGTAGTCATTGTATAGTCATTCAACCAATTTAAATGAAGGAAAGTGATCACTGTGCCGTTAGGTATCATTGTGTGCACTACGGTTGCCCTGAAGTGCAAATCACACCCACTAATATGAGTGTATCCCCCAAATGAAAACACTCCCCCCAAATACGAGTCAAGGTTAGCTCACCTTCCCCCAATACAAAGACACGCTCTCCCCAAATGGGAAACAACATTGACATGTTGAACTCAAAAACACATTACATTAACTCAAAACGGCAAGGGTTGGTACTACACTTCGTCGCTGAATGGATGGCAAACTATTATGCTGAACTCTAAGTAAAGTACAAAAAAGTTAAAATAAGGAAACCTGTAATTATTACTTGTGAAGGAATATCATTCACGTCTTACTAAACCTAGCCACGCGAAAGTTAACGAGGTAAACAAATCCTTTCTGTTTCCTCTTCTGAGCGCAGGTCACGTGAAAAATGATCCTAAGATCCGTATCCGAAGACCCAGTCAAAATGAACTAATCATTTCTGTTTTCTCTAGCTACCAGTGCTGAGCCTATGCAGGTCACGTGTAAAATGATCTAAAGATCTGTATCCGGCAGATGAACGAATCGTTCACCTCCCGACCGTGTCTTCGGGTCAATAGGTGCGTTCGACGTGACCTGTCTTCATGCAGCGCTGCAGGCGGCTGACTTGAAACAGTGAATTCTGGTCCGACTTGAGACGGCCCGAGGCTAGGTCACTGTGACGTAGCCATCAAATGTACCGTGATATCGATTCGAGAACTGCCGGCTGTGTAGCCGAGCGCATTTTCTCAAGAGCAACTGCACGGGTTCAAATGACGACACAGCTATTTCATGATTGGCCAGACTCACACACGACAACTTTGATGCCTGTTTTGTAATTAATTAAAGGGTTTTCGGCCACCTCTTCTACTAACGGAAAGACTAAGTTTAATTATAAATAAAGTAACGTAAGCAAACAGCGCTTGATCGGCCATGACTGACATCAACGCAGCAAACCACGAGAAGCTGGAATGTCCAACTTCACAGAGCCGTTTTCAACTCCTCCCCGACTGCAAGCGACTACTCTCGCCGGTCGTTTCATGCAGCCGCAGTCCATGTCGAACGCACCTAATGTTTAGTTCATCTGCCAACCGAATCTTCGGATCAATGATTCGTTCATCGTTAATTTTTCACGTGACCTGCATAGGCTCAGCACTGGTAGCGAGTAGATCAATAAATCGTTCATCGTTAATTTTTCACGTGACCTGCATAGGCTCAGCACTGGTACCACTTGGTTGGCAGAAGGATCATTTTCCACGTGACCTGCATTCAACGAATCATTTCTGTTTCCTTGGCTGAGCCTATGCAAGTCCCGATGCGTGGCCACGAGAAAATAAACGAATCTTTTTTTGGGAAGACTCGTTACTCTTGAGTCCTTGTAAGGATTCGTTCGTAATGAACAAATCGTTCACGAACGACACATCACTACAGGACATTTGTTTGGCTATTGAAGCATGTAGCAAATAGTAGACTACTTATGCAAAAGTATAAATTGCGTGTTAAACGTAAAAATCGATAGCCAAAAAACATCATGAAGTTGATGGTTTTGGTTGGAAGAAAAGAAGAAACCTTAACAATTCAGAGTCATGACTTGCACTACTTTTAATTTAATCAAGGACATTCCTATGAAATAATCTTAGATATGCTGTTAGCGTTTCAGAACATTAAAATAAGTAGCCTATGCGCACGCTAAAAACGCAGTGGAAGGAAGCAGGACTTTCCAGGACGAAATGCCATAACGACAGAGTTACGTGGACTATCAAGCATGAGCATCATGACATTAGCCTCCGTTGCCCGGGCAACACATACAGCGGTCTATAATGCATCTGTTTTCAATCGTTAAAATCAATTCCTCACAAATACATTTTCGTTGTAGGATTTATGACATTAGACTACAAGTAAACGATTTGTTGGTGAAATTATCATTACCTGTGGTTTCAAACCAGTGTAGCTCACTGCAACGCCTACAAGGAAGTCAAACAGCGACAGAACGTGTTCGGCACTCCCCTTACTTAAATCAAGTCTTTCAATAGGTGAAACTATCTGACTACTAACCTGAACTTCATTCCCACAGCCTAAACTTTGTCAATCTGTCATAAAAATAATTCATTTTCGCCTTAACCGTACAACGTAACAGTACATCGAATTCAACCAACGCAATCGCATGCCTTCCCACAGTTCTCCACGCTCGGGGGCGTATCAAAGAGATTAATGTAGAATTGTAGTTCTCTAAAGTCACTGTTGTAGTTGTCAAGTGTGCAGACTTGGGTTTACGTACTCTCCACATTGATCAAAATACAAGTTGTATACAAAATACAAAACTGTTTAATAGACATACACGTTGACAAACGTTTTATTATATTACTGAAAGTCTCTGTTAATCTGTCGACACGACTAGGGAGTTCCAGCCGGGCTAACTAGCTAGTTACCACAGCACAAAGTTACGTAATGTGACGAGAAACTGAATTTGAAAGTACAAAAAACCCACCAGGAGCACCGACGACATTGGAAACCCTGCGCTCATTCTTTTTTAATGTCTTTATGCAAATACAGAGACGTATCGTACAGGACTGGATATGCAGCCACACAGGCGATTTGTTCTCCATCTTAAAAACTGAAAGCTAGAAATGTTAACCATGGTTGCTACATTATGAGAAACAAGAAAACACTCGGCCATCGCAATGAAAATCGCTCCTGAAAATCTCAACTTGGTCGCGTCGCTAGTAACTACCGTAGGTTCTTTCATTCTACATTTACATTTAGAAGACGCCCGTATCCAGAGCGACATACAGGGACATGCTAAACTTCACTTTTTGAATTTTGACATTGTACATGAGCAGCAACAAATGTAGCCTATGCTTTTAAATCTATGCAATCTTCATAAATAATAAGTGGGCATTTTTATATACAATATACAGAAATTACAGTTAATAAACGGACCCATCTGCAACCGATGCAAGCAAGCACACCCTACAATTTCCCCAGAAATTGTACCCTCTCTAGTTGTTTTAAAAAAGGGCATTCTGTTTGGACAAATTGTTAGAGTTAAAGTTAAGTTAAAGATATAACTGTTATCCTGTATAAGAATGATTCTGTGTTCAGTATTCCTTGGGTCCAAAGAGAGGCCTACCCCCAAATCTGGGTAAACATACAAGAACCTTATCTTGGGGCTAAGAACTAAGAAGAGGGGGGTTTGTTTGTTTCAAAGAGATACTGTTTGGCTAGATGGGGACACAAGGTCTGGGGACCATTTGCTTGACACCTATGTTACCCCCTTTCCACCACAGTGAACCGGGAGATAGTTCGGAGCTGGTGCTAGAGCCAGTTCGGAGCTGGTTCAAGAACGGAGCCTTCTAAGAACCGGTTTGCATTTCAACCGGGCTAGAGAGCCACCACAGAGCCACGTCATTATACGTCACTGTATACGTCTCATCTTTCCTAGCAACGGTAGCGCGGCAGTTTATCTGTTTATCAATCCGAAGAACGTGTTTTCTTGGCTATTGCGCAATACCCTAAACTCGCAGCAGTTTGACAACACTCACTGGCATTATCTGCGCAACATTTTAGAAACTTTTGCTGTATAGTGCTTGTGTATTACGTTTGTGTTAAATACAGGCTCATAACATTTGTGTTTGTCATTTCACTCATTTGATAGGATTATGATCAAACGCAGAAACTAGTGTCTGCACTGCACTGGTATGCTAGCTAGGTTATCGAAAAGTCGGAGCAAATTTACAAATGAGCAGTTTCATCAATAAAATAAGCACATTTTCAGCAACTACACTGCCCACTTCTCGATACATTTTCATTCAGATACTGATTTCCAAGTACCGTTTAGCTGAAATATGAATTGTAAAAACTTAAAGCAATGGCGGTCAAAGGATTCTGTTTGTCTTGTTGGTTACGGTAACCCCGCCCCAAGCGGTTCATTTGTTGGTTCGCAATCTAGACCAGGTTCAAAACGGGGCCGGCTGCGAACCACGTACGAACCACTTTTCCGGTTCCCAGTCTGTCGAAAGAGAAAGAACTGGTTCGCGATCAAGCACCGGCCCCGAACCGGCACCCAAAATGAGTTGGTGGAAAAGGGGTTTGTGAAGGAGCTTTTACGACTCCAGG
>CAEFZP010000192.1:0-11183 GCA_903064625.1 Mallotus villosus | reverse complement strand
TTATTTTATTAAAAGGGAGACCAAGCGGTTGTTCAACACGGTACTGCACGCAACCGGGCGCTAGGTGATAAGTTCTCAGTTTGAGAAATACAAGGTGTGGCGTGTGAGATCTGTATAGAAATTCCTGACTTTAGCGCACGGTTACTACTACCTAGATGTTCACGTTTAAACTGTTTTCGTTTTAAAAGCGTACACCTCTTAATGAGGTGTTCTCTTGGCAAGTGATGTGAAATCAGGTGTTGACAGTAACCAGGCTATGCCGAATTATGCTTAGAAGCCTCGGAAGCCAAGGTAGAAGTTTGTCGAAAGTAAAAGTAAAAGTTTCAAGATGCTTGCTCACAAACTGGCAAACTGACATCATAAAATTGGCTACTGAATTACTTTTCCAGGGAAGCACAACAAAGGTAGTCAAATCATTTATTCGTTTTGTTGAGATGTGAAAGTATATGCCCTCCATTGTCACAATCTGTTACATTTACTTTGTTATACAGAATATGCTGTATGCAGTGTTGTGTCCAGCGGCAGCCAATAGGATGTCCGTAAATAGACATGTGACCTAGGAGAGGTCAAGTGAGCATGCGTTTAATAAACGACTGCAGTTACAGTCAAACAGCAATGATGCCGCACTGTGTGTTATTTCTACATTTATTATATTCGGCCTAGCACTGGGTATGCACGCCAGGATCGTTGCACGAACCATCTCTGCTAACACGTTTATTATTTATTTTATTTATTTGTTAACGTTTAGCCGGTAAAATAGCGTATGTGCGCACGTGCTCCGTTTTGCACAGTCCAACAAGTTGCGGACCGCACAGGAAGCCTCATGTTTAGGCTATACGTTAGTATGTTTGTTTGGGATAGGCTAAATGATCATCTAAACTAAGGATCATCATATTTTGACTAAAACATAAAAACAATAATACAGAATGCTCAAAAAAAACGTATTTGCCCTCAAATTTATGTGAAAATAAATCCCTCATGTCCCTGACAAAGCTGATATGAAACTTGAGTCCCTGAACTGTGGTATAGGGGGTTAAGCAAGGGGAGTTTCTATAGCCTAGTATGCATCGTGCGCAGCAAGCTTGAAATTAAAAAAAGGAATTTGAATAGGGGCCTGTGCCCCAGTAGAGTTTATATAACAATGATCTAATTTAATGGTTAATGATTCATATTTATCATCGCACAGACACCAGGATTCCCCTCTCATGGTTTGATCAAGTACTGCGTTTTACAGCTCTGTTTATTGAAACCTTTGCTTTTCACAAGGCATTCAAAAGTACAGTAGAGACTAGAGTCCACATCTCAGTGTGCCTGTGTGCGTATACCAGCTCTTCTCTCAGTGTCATACCGCTCTCTAGTGGTTGACGTGGTGGTGGCGCCTGTGTTGCTGTATGCATTACAGGCAATAAACACCTACTCAAAGGTGGACCCGACGATAGGTCTACACAGTGGCGGCTGGTGATTTTTTTTTGGGGGGGGGGCGCAGTTGGGCGGCGGGGGGAGGGGGGGGATTGGTCGTTACACAGAACTTTTTTTTTACATTTGTAACCGGGTGGTACAGTTAATATCTTTAATAACACTTTCAGTTGCAATACTTGGGAATGGGATTGCGGGTGGTTTGCAACGGGTAGTGTGGCCGTTTGGTCACAGGGTGGCAGTATTGAGTCTGAGTATATAGTTCGGCGCCAAATGCATCCTGGTCCCTTCTTCCGTTTTTTACCCATGGACAGCGTTGGCCTTTTTCGTGAAGACGAGGTATATCTCCATTGTTGTTTATAGAGTGGCTTATGGACATATGCTGCGGGTTGTTGCTGTAGGGAACAGTTTTATGGCGATACCAGTGAGTATTTGTGTTGGATGGCCGTGTTTGTTTAGGATGCCTGGGGATTTTCGGCGCCAGTCGCCAAACGTGGGTGGTCGTTTGCCATGAGATGTATGGCACCACGCGTTGTGTTTGTGAATCGCTGTGTCGCTTAACAGTGTCTACCTCTTTAGAGCTAACGACTCGGGGGAAATAACTCAGCTGAGAACTTCGGGAAGGGCTTGCCTTAGTTCAAGTTGCTGAAATGTAAGTGTTAGTTAATGTGTATAATATGTATTATGAGCCATTTACTGTTTTACGTTATTAAATGACCTTTTGATGTTTATGGTGGCGAAATGTGTATGTAACATGTTATTTTACATTTTCTGTTTAGTCATGCCACTGCCGTATTTTCTAGGCTAGTATTTTATAATACTAAAACTGTGAAAGGTGTTCTATAATAAATTAATGCTACAAAAACCCCGAATTCATTGTGTCCTGTGTGGCAACCAATTCCACGGGCTACATAATTTGGTACCAGGAGTGGGGTGTAGCAAGAACAAATCTATTTTTTGAATTGGCAACAGAGTGATTTAGTTTTAGTTCAGAAAATACGGTAGTGGTGAAGGTTCCAGGTCCTTTGGTGATTGAGTCGGTGAGGCCAGCCTGCGGTGGAGGTTTTGAGCAGTGGGAGACGTGCTGAGGTGCTCCAAGGTTTGCTGCTTCCTGGAGAGAGAACTCATCGGTACCAGAGCATCTGTGCAGAGGATTCAGGGACTCAAATTTCAGCTGCGAAGAAAAGAAACCTCCAGCAAGACATCAAGTTAAAGACTGGCTTCATAGTATCCTTAACTCACATTTTGGACTGGTGTTTCACATTGTAACTGGACTGTGCATAGACTTAAAGGTCTCATCATGAGTGAATCGGAAGATGAGGGTTCTGTTATTGATAGAAATGTACAGTCAAGCCAGGTTCCTGGTACAAGTAGCAAGGCTACAGGGGAAATGCAGGATCATTTGCAAGAGCTCGCCAGATTGCGAGATGAGCTTTCCCGGTTAAATGCTGAAACAAGGGCTCAGAGGGGAAAATAGTAACCCCGCACCAGCACGTTCATACATCTATGTTCCGAGAGAACGTCACATCACACCATTCAGCGGGGAGGGTGGTACAGATGGGAGATCAGTTGAAGAGTTTATTGAAGAGGTTGAAAGGGTCTTGAGGTCCGGAGAGCGGACGCCATCAGAGCGGTGTGACTACATAGTATCTCTTCTACGTGGTCCTGCCTTAGAAGAAGTTAGACTATGCATGAGGGGCCAGTCTGTGTTTCCTAGTGATTTGTTTTCCTTCTTGAGAAATGCTTTTGGGGAGAAACGCAGCGCCACACAGCTTTTGCAGACCTTTTACAACCGTAGACAAGCTGACGGGGAAGACCTCCGTGATTACTCCCATGCATTGTCCCAGCTTTTGAGCTCTGTAATGAAGCAGTCCACAGATGCAGTAGCTAATGAGGAAGCTGTTCTCAGGGATCAGTTCATTGAGGGTCTAAGAGATGCCGCGCTACGGCGTGAACTCAGGAAGATGGTAAGGGACAGACCGGGCTCCTGTCTTCTAGATGTGAGGGATGAAGCCCTCCGGTGGGATATGGAGGACAGCAGGTCCCATAAGCCCAGAGTGGTAAAGAGCAGCCATGTTAAGTCTGAAGTCTCGGAAACGCAGAACTCCGCTATTAGAACAAACGATGTCCAATGCACAGTATTAGACGGTGTCCAAAAAACAGTAGCCCATCAGGAAAAACAACTAGCAGAGTTAGCTAAAACACTCGCTCAACTAACTAGCGTTGTAAGTGAACTGAGTAGGCGCAGCACTCAACCGACCTACCGAGAGCCTCAGCATCAAGCTAGAGCCCAGCCTAAGTTCACACCCCGATGGTCAGCCGATCTGTTTCAAGTGTGAAGGCGTGGGCCACATTGCGAGAAAATGCCCACATGCTAGAAGGGGCCAAAGTGTTATGACACCTGATCTTTCGGTAGCGCAGGAAAACCCTTACCCTCGGTTGTCATGAGCCACACAACACGGGGGGAAGCAGTTGGCTCACGTAAAGACATGACAGACAGATGTAAAATCTTAGAGAACGCAGTTGGGGAATGCAAGACTGTTGAGTTGAAACTCCGGGGTGTTACAGTACCATGCCTGCTTGACACGGGGAGCCAAGTCAGCACAATTTCTGAAGGTTTCTTTAGAGAGCACTTGGCAGTAGAGGGTGAAGATGTGCATTTGGCCTTCGAGTGGCTTAAAATCACTGCAGCAAATGGTTTAGACATACCTTATATAGGCTATGTGGAGTTTGATGTAGAGGCAATGGGTTTGACTATCCCGGAACGAGGTTTTCTTATAGTCAAAGATTCTGCACACTCTTCCTCTGTTCCAGGTCTCGTGGGGATGAACATCGTCAAAAAATGCCAGGAGTTAGTGCACACAGAGTTTGACACCACACTACAGGGTAAACTTGACTCACACTGGAGGGAGGCTTTTCATCGTGTCCATGCTGTAGATGTAACAGACAAGCTCTCTTTTGCTAGAGTAGCTGGTAAGGGTGTAGTCCATGTGCCCGCTTCATCTGCCGCCACGGTCATGGCTAGGGGACTCAGAACTGTGAGTGAGAATGGTCCTTTGTTGTTGCTGGAGCCTGTGGGTACAGCTGTGCCTGATGGTTTGGTTGTTGTTCCAACCTTGGTTTCTTCTGAGAGTCACATTTTCCCTGTGCAGGTAATGAACATGTCTGATGAAGATATCTGGCTAAGGCCAAGAACCCGGTTAGGTGTCTTGACTCATGTAGATAGTGTGAAAAGCGATGAGTCTTGTGAAGTACAGTTTCAAAGAATCTCAGCAGATACTGAACAAGTGAGTATCGACAAACGTCCGGAAGCTTCTATAGATGTATCGTCTATCTTAGCCGAGCTCAATGTAGGCGGTAGCCCAGAACAGCAAGCACAGTTGGCTTTGTTGTTGGAGAAATACTCTTTTGTGTTTGCGAAAGAGGATGAAGACTTGGGTTACACTGACAAAGTACAACATGAGGTCCATCTTACGGACGACATTCCCGTGACACAGCCATACAGACGTATCCCACCCACACAGTACAGTGAAGTCAGAGAACATATTGGCAAACTGTTAAAAAAGGGAGTCATTCAAGAAAGCTCCAGTGCTTATGCGTCGCCAATAGTGCTTGTGAGGAAGGCAGATGGTAGTCTAAGGTTATGTGTCGATTACCGAAAACTCAACTCAAAGACGAGACGTGATGCATTTCCTCTCCCGAGGATTGACGAGAGTTTTGATGCACTAAGGGGTGCACAGTTCTTTTCCACCATTGACCTAGCGAGTGGATACCACCAGGTGGCCATGCATGAGAGAGATAGGGCTAAAACCGCTTTTACTACACCATTTGGTCTCTACGAGTACGTGAGAATGCCCTTCGGTGTTTGTAACGGGCCAGCTACTTTCCAGAGACTTATGCAAGTCACAATGAATGATCTCATTTTTCAGATACTTCTGGTTTATCTTGACGACATCCTTGTTTTCTCTGAGACATTTGAACAGCACCTGCAAAGACTTGAGACAGTGTTAAAGAGACTAGCAGAGACAGGTCTTAAGGTAAAACCACAAAAGTGTGCACTTTTACAACAGTCAGTGAAGTTTTTGGGCCACCAGGTGTCCGCAGAGGGTGTGGGGACTGACTCTTCTAAGGTCTCCGCTGTTAAGAACTGGAAAGTTCCAGCCACTGTTAAAGAGTTGCAGTCGTTTATTGGGTTCTGCAGTTACTACCGGAGATTCATCAAAGGTTTCTCACAAGTTGCTGGTCCACTACATGACTTAGTAAACAAATGTTCAGGTGTGAAGAAAACAGGAAAAGTAAGTCACCAGGTTGGTGCAAAGTGGTCACCAGAGTGTGAGGCTTCTTTTGAGCTGTTAAAGGAAAAACTTACGTCAGCCCCCATTTTGGGCTTTGCAGATTTCACACAGCCTTTTGTAGTTGAGACGGATGCCAGCCTAAACGGATTGGGAGCTGTGTTGTGTCAACAGCAGGGGGACAAAAAACGGGTCATAGCATACGCTAGCCGCAGACTACGTCAGGCTGAGAAAAATGACCGGAATTACAGTAGCATGAAGTTGGAGCTACTTGCACTTAAATGGGCGGTTACTGAGAAATTCCGGGGTTACTTGCTCGGTGCCAAGTTTGTTATCCTGACTGACAACAACCCGCTCTGCTACCTCCAGACGGCCAAGTTGGGTGCTATAGAGCAGAGGTGGGTAGCACAACTGTCTGTTTTTGATTTTGAGGTTAAGTATCGTCCTGGTTCTAGCAATGCAGCTGCAGATGCACTCTCTAGGCAGGAGTTTGCAGGGGAGCCTGAAACTGACCATGATGCAGAGTTTGACAATTGTGTCGCAGTGTGTAACCCTATTCGGAGAGGGACAGTTCTGGATCCTGGCCTTGCCACTAAAGGTCTTGAGTGCTTCAAAGTGAGACAGATCCGGGTTGCCGAGTCGGCTTCTGGTGAGGATAGTGTGGGGCAAGGCAACACACCCACGCTGCCGGGTTACACTAAGGACGAGCTCATAGGTTTTCAGACCAGTGATTCCACTCTAAAGGGGTTTAGAGCGTTTTGGGATCGGGGGAGGAGGCCAGGGCCTAAAGAGAGGAAAGCCCTGTCAAGTCAGGTTAAAAGACTGTTGAAACAGTGGAGCAAAATACAACAAAGGGACGGGTTGCTATACAGGGTTATTCATGACGCACGTCATGGTGAAGTGTGGCAGTTACTTGTGCCTAGTTGTTTGAAGGACCAAGTCTTACAGAATGTACACAACAACATGGGACATCAGGGCATAGAGCGCACTATAAACCTGTTAAGAGAGAGGTGTTTCTGGGTGGGGCTATGTGTCGATGTTGAAAACTGGGTTAAAAACTGTGAGAGGTGCATTCTTACCAAGATGCCACAGCCAAAAATCCATGCACCAGTTAAAGCCTTTCTGGCCTCTCGACCACTGGAAGTAGTGGCGGTTGATTTTACAGTGTTGGAGCAAGCCTCAGACGGGCGTGAAAATGTCCTGGTTGTGACAGATGTATTCACAAAGTTTACCCAAGCATATCCTACTAAGGATCAGAAAGCTGACACAACAGCTAAAGTTTTGCTGAAGGAGTGGTTTATGAAATATGGGGTTCCAGAAAGACTTCATTCAGACCAAGGTAGAAATTTTGAGAGTGAAGTTATGGCAGAGCTTTGCAGACTCTATGGGGTTAAAAAGACACGGACAACTCCTTACAGGCCACAAGGAAACGGTCAGTGCGAAAGATACAACAGAACACTGCATGATTTGTTGAGGACGCTTCCTCCAGAGAAAAAAAGGCGTTGGCCAGAGCACCTTCCTGAACTAGTGTACGCCTACAATGTCACTCCTCATTCCTCTACGGGGTACTCGCCATATTTTCTGCTTTTTGGGGTGCAGCCACATCTCCCTGTGGATGCATTGATAGGACGTGAGTGTGTTTCAGACAGGAAACAGGACTGGTTGACTGTTCATCAGGAGAGACTCAGACAGGCACATGAGAAAGCGAGAGTGTACTCGGAGCAGAAAGCAGCGGAGAGAATCACACTGCAAAATGAAAAAGTGTATTGTCCTCCTGTCGACATAGGTCAGTTGGTTTTTCTGCGTCATCGCCCTTTAGGTAGACACAAGATTCAAGACTCATGGGGTCCAACAGTTTACCAGGTAGTTGACGTCTACGGTACCACACACACAGTTGAGCCTGTTGAGGGAGGTCCTGTTAAGAGGGTTCATAGGTCAGAGTTGCGTCCTTGTCCCAGACCAGTTCCAAAACCAAGAACTAAAGCTAGGTTGCAGACTAGAACACAGCCTGTAGCCAAGGACATGCCAGAGTCACTTGGACCTGATTTTGTCGTTGTTGAAGAAGTGTTTCCTTCTCAGCTTGTGCAACCACCAAACCGGTTTCATGTTGCAGAAAGAGAGAGAGTTGATGTATCAGTATCTTCAGATGAGAGTGACTTTGAGGTATCTAAAGAAAGTTATCCAGATGTGCAAAATGTTGACACCAACACAGAACATGTGGATAGTGATGTGTATCCAAAGAACAGTGATGACAGTGAGGATGACAGCACCTCAAATGGGGACGACGGGTATACATTTCCAGTCAATGATGGTGCACAAAGTAAAGCCTATACACCTAGAGCTGCCGTTAGAAAAAGCAAAAGGGCAACAGCTGGGTCTCATTCTAACCCATTTCACCTTCCGAAGTCATCTTGTAATGCTGTTTCAGTCAGCGCAGACAACGAGGTTTGGACGAACGTCTGTACTTCTCTATTCACATTTCTCTTCACCGCCGTTTTGTATGGATTTTTTCGGTGAGCAATAGTGGTTGGGAGGGTACAAAGAGGAACACTTAGAACACTTAATTGTTGAGCAAATACAAGCCTTGTTGATGTTTTATGTTAGAAGTGATCAGAGTAAAGCTGACGCTGGATTTGAGCTTTTTAAAGTTCTGTAGTCACCGCGGACGTTGACTTGCTGCAGGGGAGTATGTAACCGGGTGGTACAGTTAATATCTTTAATAACACTTTCAGTTGCAATACTTGGGAATGGGATTGCGGGTGGTTTGCAACGGGTAGTGTGGCCGTTTGGTCACAGGGTGGCAGTATTGAGTCTGAGTATATAGTTCGGCGCCAAATGCATCCTGGTCCCTTCTTCCGTTTTTTACCCATGGACAGCGTTGGCCTTTTTCGTGAAGACGAGGTATATCTCCATTGTTGTTTATAGAGTGGCTTATGGACATATGCTGCGGGTTGTTGCTGTAGGGAACAGTTTTATGGCGATACCAGTGAGTATTTGTGTTGGATGGCCGTGTTTGTTTAGGATGCCTGGGGATTTTCGGCGCCAGTCGCCAAACGTGGGTGGTCGTTTGCCATGAGATGTATGGCACCACGCGTTGTGTTTGTGAATCGCTGTGTCGCTTAACAGTGTCTACCTCTTTAGAGCTAACGACTCGGGGGAAATAACTCAGCTGAGAACTTCGGGAAGGGCTTGCCTTAGTTCAAGTTGCTGAAATGTAAGTGTTAGTTAATGTGTATAATATGTATTATGAGCCATTTACTGTTTTACGTTATTAAATGACCTTTTGATGTTTATGGTGGCGAAATGTGTATGTAACATGTTATTTTACATTTTCTGTTTAGTCATGCCACTGCCGTATTTTCTAGGCTAGTATTTTATAATACTAAAACTGTGAAAGGTGTTCTATAATAAATTAATGCTACAAAAACCCCGAATTCATTGTGTCCTGTGTGGCAACCAATTCCACGGGCTACACATTAAATATATATGTATTAGCTATGTTGGATGCTGTCGTCCTCTCCTACTATTTCTTCAATGCCTAACGAATCTATCTCTTGACCCTGTATGTATGTTTGAGCAGCACTGGTTGAAGCCTGAAACTATTGTAAACAATGTTTGCATATATGCAGGTAGCAACGCTAGTGCTAAATAACTATTTTGCTTGTCGGCTAGTAGGGCTCATGAGACAGCTCACCAAAAGAACGATGGGGAAGCCACTTGTCTAGCAGATTAAGACATGTTCGTAGGTACCTAGCGAAAAGTAGCCTCAACTTTCCTAGACTTAGCTACGATACTAATGCTGAAGGGTCGCTGATATCGCATAGCGTCGTTGCTAACGTGTGATGTTGTGACTGTGTGTGTAACACTGAATTACTCACTGAACAACCAGCTAACCAGCTCCGGTTACTTAGCATACAGGTTTGAGGAGAAGCTACGGGTGTACGTCCCGTAGGCCAACAGCCCATCATCCTTTGCTAGCTATGTTGCTCTCGTAGATACGTGATAATTATATGGGATGTGGGGGAATGATAAGGGGAGTGAAGGTCTCTGATTCGACGAATCAGATGTCAATATAAGTAAGAAACGATGTCATTGGCCAGGGGCACGATGTGCGCCCCGCATCGCCCCTTTTTTTCCGCCAATGAGAAGCCGTTCTTCTGAAATGTATGAAAATGTATCGAGAGCTCCCATTGACTTCCATTTGGCCGGCGCCCCCAGGGGGGAGTGGCTTATCTCAGTGATAACGAATGGCAATATATTATATTCGGTCACATTTAAGTGGTTGTTGACAGGGACTTACGGTCTCCCACACACATTTAACGCATGAACACAGTACATTTCTTATTTAAATAGTTTGGTATATCATATTTTTGAACGTTTTTTTTTAATTTTTTTTACGAAAAATTCTAGGAGGGGCGGCGCCCTTGCGCCCTCTATGGACGCACCGCCACTGATTGTAGCCTAAATTCAGTTAGTTTACTCTTTAATATGCTGGCATAATGACTTTGATCACTTGCAGTAGCGAGGGTATTCTTGAGTCTCTGATCGTTTTTTTCACCTGGATTAGATGTATGTGGTCCTTGGAGTTCGGATTTCCCTTGAACAGATCTTATGGAGACCCTGTGGCAAGTTTGTCCATTGGTACTGGCAACAGTCAAACAAGAAATCCAGCCATGGTCTCATTTCTACTAGCGGCACAGACCAAAAGCCACTAGCCATGTCAATCTAGAGAACCATTCGTGTTCAGGCTTCAAAGACTGGGAAATTGTTCGCCTCCTCAGAGAGAGACAGTCAGTATCTCTGATTGAGGTGGGTAGGGAGATGATTCCACCATTGGGGGGGCCAGACAGGAGAAGAGCTTGTGTTGGGAGTGGGCACTCTTGATAGGTGGGACCACCAGACGGTTGTCAAAAGAAGACCGTAGGTGGCGGGTGGGCGTGTAAGGCTGGACGAGAGACTGGATGTAGTCGGGTGCAGTGTGGAAGAAATTTCCTGTGTGCTTACATTATTCACTAATCAATTGAACTAGTCATTGGATACTAGTTAGTATGTTCTCGTGTAAGCTTGTTATTAATAAGAGTAGATTGTTTCTGTGTCAGGATGAATAGATGTTCGGGATCAGGAGAAATTCTGGGTAAATGTCCCTCGTCATGACTACAAGGAGAGCGCCAACTATGAACTCTCTAGTCTGAGAGTGGTCATTTGTTGGGAGCAGTGAATCTCTTTCTCTCAGACTGTTGTAACGTCATTACTGCCTGACTGTCACAATCTATGTTTACATTCCTGTGCCCTATAAAAGATGGTCCTCCGGCCTTCAGAGCCGAGAGAGACCTGATTGAGACCTAAGCCTGGTGTTTATTGTCAGAGGTCTGGTTTTCTCTCCCAATCTTCAGATTGATAAATACTTATTAAAATCCAGAACTCAACTGAACTTAGTCACTCCGCTTATGAAGAGGAAGTACGTTCCAGTAATGA
>CAEFZP010000191.1:27500-62839 GCA_903064625.1 Mallotus villosus | reverse complement strand
GGGAGAGAGAGATGATCTCACCTTTCACCGTGACCCTGGCCAGGGCCTCACTGGAGCCCACATGATTGCTGGCCAAACATTTGTAGCTCCCGCTGTCAGTCATCTGCACCTGGCCAATCAGGAGCTTGCCGTCCTGGGTTGTCTCCGCCCCCTGGGGGTAATGCAGCCCCGCCTACCCGGGTCCAGAGGAACGTGATTGGGGTGAGAGCCGTGGGCGAGGCACTGGACGCGCAGGGCGTCGCCGGGGCGGAGTCGCAGCTGGTCAGGAAGACACGTGGTGTAGGGAGGGGCTGGAGGGCACACACACACACACACACACACACACACACATGCACACATACACACACACACGCACATGCACATACCACACACACACACACGCACACACACGCACATGCACACACACACACACACATGCACACACACACACACACACACACACACACATACACACACACACATGCACACACACACACACACATGCACACACACACACACAAAATATGTATTATTTGTAGGACTTCTCGTTGTTATGTTTACTGACCGATGCACTTTTGTAAAGCTCTCTCTTGGAAATCGCTTTGGATAAAAGCGTCTGCTAAATGAAGAAATGTAAATGTATTACTTCAAATGCTTGTACGCATGTGTGTGTGTGTTTATGTGTGTGGGGGGGGGTCCTCAGTGCACGCGCACACACACACACACATACACACAGGTTCACTACTCACAGTCCACCTCCATCTGTGTGTAGGCCTGGCCGGTGCCGTGTGTGTTGGTGGCGTTGCAGATGTACTGTCCTGAGTCCTGGCGCCCCACGCTGGGCAGAGTCAGAACTCCACCCTCCACCCTGTGTCTCCACGGCAACGGGGCCCTCAGCTTGGACCAGATGATGACAGGGGGGGGGATCCTGGCGAATAGCAGACATAACGTACATGATCCTGACTAGAATATACATGATCCTGACTAGAATATACATAGATCCTGACTAGAATATACATGATCCTGACTAGAATATACATGATCCTGACTAGAATGTACATGATCCTGACTAGAATATACATGATCCTGACTAGAATATACATGATCCTGACTAGAATATACATGATCCTGACTAGAATATACATGATCCTGACTAGAATATACATGATCCTGACTAGAATATACATGATCCTGACTAGAATATACATGATCCTGACTAGAATATACATGATCCTGACTAGAATATACATGATCCTGACTAGAATGTACATGATCCTGACTAGAATATACATTATCCTGACTAGAATATACATGATCCTGACTAGAATATACAGATCCTGACTAGAATCATGATCCTGACTAGAATATACATTATCCTGACTAGAATATACATGATCCTGACTAGAATATCCATGATCCTGACTAGAATATACATGATCCTGACTAGAATATACATGATCCTGACTAGAATATACATGATCCTGACTAGAATATACATGATCCTGACTAGAATATACATGATCCTGACTAGAATGTACATGATCCTGACTAGAATATACATGATCCTGACTAGAATATACACGATCCTGACTGAATATACACGATCCTGACTAGAATATACATGATCCTGACTAGAATATACATGATCCTGACTAGAATGTATACGATCCTGACTAGAATATACATGATCCTGACTAGAATATACACGATCCTGACTAGAATATACATGATCCTGACTAGATATACACGATCCTGACTAGAATATACACGATCCTGACTAGAATATCCATGATCCTGACTAGATATACATTATCAGGCGTGATAGCATGACGAAGATTCATGGTTACCCCGGGCACGACACTCCATGGTGATGGTCCGACCCTCCACAGCTGTGATCTCTGCCTTAGTTACGGACGCCACCGGTGCCATGGAAAACGCCCTGGCCTCCATCGACGACGACCTCGACCTTGGCCTCGGCAACGCCCTCGCTGTTCCTCGCCTGGCACATGTACACGCCAGAGTCCTCTGGACGAGCTGCCACCACCTGCCAGCACGGCGTGTCACCGTGGTTACTGTGGTGTGTGTGTGTGTACACAGTACGCGTGTGTGTTGTGTGGTGTGTGTGTGGTGTGTGTGTACACAGTATGAGTGTGTGTGTGTGTGTGTGTGGTGTGTGTGTACACAGTATGAGTGTGTGTGTGGTGTGTGTGTACAGCATGCGTGGGTGTGTGGTGTTGTGTACACAGTACGCGTGTGTGTGTGGTGTGTGTGTACACATATGCGTGGTGTGTGTGGTGTGAGTGTACACAGTATGAGTGTGTGTGTGGTGTGTGTGTACAGCATGCGTGTGTTACTGATTGTGTGGTGTTAGAGAGTGAGTGTGTATGTATGTATTTGGAATGCTAGTGTGCGTGTGCATACATCCGTCCGCGTGCATGTGTCTAACCTGCAGCGTTCTGGTGTCATCGGTTGCTGTGGTAACAAGCTGATGGGTGGAACCCTGGTGTTGCCAGGTGACGGAGGGGCGTGGCCTACCTGTGGCACGGCACTCCAGAGATACAGGTTCACCCAGTCGGACATGCAGGGGCCCTGCCGGGGTCACCCGCACCTTAGGAGACACTGGGGAGACATGTGGACACACACGTACAAACACACACACACACGTACAGACAGACACATACACACCACACGTACAGACACACACACACACACCACACACACCACACACGTACACACACACTACAAATCTGAAAAAGCGAAAAACACACTCATACACACAAACACACATCATCCTCCCTCTCCCCCGCCTCTCCCTCTCCCCCGCTCCCCCTCCCCCCCCCTCCCTCCTTACTTCTGATGGTCAGAGTAGCTGTTGCCGTGCTCCGCCCCGCCGGGCTGGTTGCTATGCAACGGTACTGTCCCTGGTTAGCAGGCCGAACGCCGGCCACGGTCAGTACAGAACCATCTGGACCAATCTTCACGTTGTCTAGGACAGACCAAGATCAAACTGGTTAGAACTGGGCTGGGTAGATGTATCTGTGTGTGTGTGTGTATCTGTGTGTGTGTGTATCTGTGTGTGTGTGTATCTGTGTGTGTGTGTATCTGTGTGTGTGTGTATCTGTGTGTGTGTGTATCTGTGTGTATCTCGTTGTAATAATCAGTGACCTATGCTCTTTTGTAAAGCTCTCTCTTGGAAGTCGCTTTGGATAAAAGCGTCTGCTAAATTAATACATGTAAATGTATCTGTGTGTGTATCTGTGTGTGTGTGTCCTACCTGGAAGTGGCTGGTTGTTGGTTCTCCTCCACTCCAGGTGGACGGGCTGCGTCCCGCTGACCACCCGGCAGCGCAGGCTGGCTGTGTTCCCCTGCAGGGCCCACAACACCCTGGGCTCCAGGGACAGGGCCGGGGCCTGGGCCCCCACTGGGAGGGAGGGAGGGGAGAGGGAGGGAGAGGAGAGGAGGGGAGAGGGAGAGGGAGAGGGAGAGGGAGAGGAGAGGAGAGGGAGAGGGACGAGGGAGCGAGGGAGAGGGATGAGGGAGGAGTGGGGAGCAGGAGAGGGCGAGGGAGGGGAGGAGGGATGAGAGGTGAGGAGAAGAGACGCGGGAGAGGGAGAGAGAGTGAGATCTCGAAGAGAGAGGTGGAGAGGGAGTGAGAGGGGAGGAGAGAGGGAGAGGGAGTAGATGAGGGAGAGGGGAGGAGAGGGAGAGGGAGAGGGAGAGGGCGAGCAGGAGAGGGTGAGGGAGAGGGAGAGGGAGAGGGAGCGGAGAGAGAGGAGGGGAGAGGGCGATGAGGGGAGGAGAGGGAGAGGAGAGGGGAGAGGGAGAGGGAGAGGGAGAGAGGGGAGAGGGAGAGGTGAGAGGGGAGAGGGGAGGGGGAGGGGAGAGGGGGGGAGCGAGGGAGGGAGAGGGGGGAGGGGGAGGGAGAGAGGACACCGATAGACACTCAAATAATCGATACACCAACTCACACACAAAACTCAGTGAACTTTTGATCGGGGTCTGAGAAAGAAAAAAAGTTGAGTAAACAATGCCACCCCAAGGCAAACAGCCAATCACCATCAAACAGAGATATGACACAGCCAATCAGCAGCGAACAGAGATGACACAACTGATCTAAAACAAACAAAGAAAGCCTTAGACTCCATTTTGATGAATCAGCCAAAACACTTGATTAAAATAAAAACCAATGAACAAAAAAAAAGGTCGTAAAACGTTTGTTTCCAACCCAGTCATCAAATCACACAGCTAATCTTAGATACAGCTGATCTTAGATCGCTAACTAACAAAGCTAAGATGAGTGTTACAAGGCTATTCTGTTCGATTGTAGGTACAGCTCAGCAGTGAGAGCATTCACCTGCACCCCCCTCCCCCAGATGTAGCTTTGTATAACAGCCTGAAATAAAACCCATTCTTCTTCTTCTGTTCTATAGTGCTCCCCAAGCCCCAGGTGAGGCCCAGGTGAGGCCCAGGTGAGCCCCAGGTGAGGCCCAGGTGAGGCCAGGGGCAGCATTACCTGTGCAGAGCAGGCAAACTGATCAGCAGAAACCGTCCTCAAAACCATCCATGATGCCAACAACACTGACCTGATTCTCTCTCTGTTTCTGTCACTCCCTCTCTCACTCCCTCAGACCTCCCCTCTCCTCCCTCTCACCTGTGAACTTATCTCTACCGGCCAGTCTGTAGACACCACACTCTGTATCTCATCCCCACCAAATCAACCCATCCCACAAAACACTGGTATCCTACACTCACTCACATCTCCTTTGCTGACGGCTGTCATTTCTCCTTTGTGTAGAGCAGTATTATCTCTGCACCCGTGCGTGAAAACGTACTACGCATCGAGCGACATAGACGCTGCAATCTAACAGCATATCACCTCTCACTATCCACTCTCCCTCTCCCTCTCCCATCTCTCCTCTCTCTCATTCTCTCATTCTCTCTGTGTTCAAGCTCACTCTTTTGCTCAGGGTTTCTCCTCTCTCTGTGTTCTCTCTGTTTTCTCTGTCATCTCTTCTTTCACTCTGCCAGCAGTCACACAGAACCCCCTTGTGGTAAAACATTGACAGTGAGCAAGACAAGGTCCTGAAAAGTTGTCAAATGACAAATCTTTGTACTCGCTTAAATCCTGCGGACAGGGATATGAGATGTGTATTATTTCACATTCCAAAATTTAGGGGAAAGTATTGCAACACATATTAGCATAACCTTATCAGTGTCACCATAGTAACAAAACCTTTTGTCAAAAACGTTCTTTGTCTTTTCATGTGACACACACAAGAGAGAAACCTTATCAGTGTCAACACCATAACAACGTTTTTTGTCTGAAATTCCAGTTGGTATCATGAGGACACAGATAGGAGAGAAACCTTATCAGTGTCAACACCGTCAATACCGTTGTGGTCAAAATGGTCATTTGGCTCATCATATGAGGAAACACAGGACCCACCTTTTCTGAAGTAATCTGACCGCTGTCAGCCATGGGTTCGGACTGTGTCTTGAAAATAGGTTGTTCAAAAGAAAACAAGCGATCGTGAATTCTGATGAGTTGATTGTCCAGGGGGGGTTTCATCTGGCTCAACCTTCGGATGTGTTGTTCAACGCTTTTTTAGCGGGATTGGGATACCTCTGATACACAAATATTTTTTGTAATTTGAAAACATGGCTCATTTTGTAAAAAAATACAATAATTTAAGGCGCTGTTGGTCAAGTCACGTGATTAATCGTCACATTCGGAGCTGCCTCTTGCGGAGCGCCGCCATGTTTGTCTGCAGCTGTGTTTCTGGCGAGAAGAACCAGGAGCGAATAGCCAACGTTGTTGTGCAAAGTATAATTTATCCACATCCAACATGTCTAAACTAAATGTGCTTAGAGAATTTATCAGTGAGATATTATCAACGGCAGCTTTGGAGATTTTCGGAGTCGTTGAAAAAAACGCTTGCTGAGTACAAAGAAGAAATCTCTCGTTCCGAGGAGGAGAGAAAAGCGGCTACAACGGCTGTTGGACGTTGTTACTCAACCCGAGATCAAGCTACACCGAACAGGTTCGATATGTTATAATCTGCGGTGTCCGAAACAGAGTAATCGTCTTTGTGTTGCTTTCTGACCAGGGTTAGTGTTTATAATGACTGATCCCCACACTTAGGGAACTCCCTTACAGTTCCAGAATTCAGAGGCTTAGGGCCAATCCCAATACATCCCCTTACCCTTGGTTTACCCCTACCCCTGGCCCTCGAAACCGAGGGGTAAGGGCTACATAGCCCTAGGAATTGGGACGACACTTGGTACGTGTACATCATATAGCACGTATCGATATCTCCAAAGCAAGTAGTATTATGCACTGATTTCAAACGAAATTCGCTGCTAATGGAGTTTACTTAAAACTGTAGACATGCTAGTAAGAGAAATGCGGGACTGTTGTGCAAATTAAGACTGTAACATTATCGTAGCAAACTAGCGATTTTAGATGTTTTAGATGTTAGATTTTTTTGATGTTTCAATAGGAAGACTTAAATATTTTTTTTTATCAATTAATTAAGCCGCAAATATATCATTTATCGGACTCTCGGGATGATCTGGCCGCCATTGTTGCCACCTCCGTTTTGGTAACCTTACCCAACAGCTGGATTGGCGATATTACTACCACTCGAAAATCCATGTGGCCAAATTCCAAGCTATTTGTTTATTCTCACAGTGGTTTGGACCAATCAGCGTTTTATGAGGGACGATTGGCAGCGTGTGTTGAAGTTTGTCTGTGACAGATGGTGAAAGACAGATGGATGGTTCATCCAATCACAAGCCAAGTAGTTTGGCACTGCCAAGTGCCTGCCCTTTCCAAACTGTTCCCAAGGATTTAAAACTTGGATATGAACTTGATTCTCACTGTTGATGGCCATCTGGAGGAAAGAGAACACGTTTAACATACAAACCAGATTCTACACATAGTTTAATTTCAACTGTTCTATTTTTTTTGTAGACAGACATATTAGGCTGCCATTTATTTTGGTATGACTGAACTGTTTTAATGACAAAATGATAACTGACCAACCAAACTGTCCCTACAGCGGCTGCATCTAACTGTTGTCTTGCCTCTTCTTTCCCCCAGAACTGCAGCAGCTCTCTCTCCCGGAGCCCCCACAGATTAAAGAGGAACAGGAGCTGTGGACCAATCAGGAGGAAGAGCAGCTCCAAGGACTGCAGTCTGAAACCACAGACTCCATACTCACGCAGGAATCAGAGTTTTCCAATTTGAAAATGTCCAAATTACATATGATGAGAGCATTTTTCTGTGAGAGATTATCAACGGCAGTTTCTGAAATTTTTGGATCCATTGAAATAACTTTAGCTGAGTACAAAGAAGAGATTTCTCTTTCTGAGGAGGAGGAGAGGCAGGTGATGGACGTCGTTACTCAACCAAAGATTACGTTTTACAAAACAGGTTTGATATTCATACATTCATGTTATACTCTATTGCGTTTAGAATCGTTAGGTCATGTAGGAGGGGGGAAGCTAAATGGGAAAGGTGTGGTTGGTGCTGTTGCATCATGACATGATCCACAGCATTACATTTCGTTATCATTTTAGTCTACATTCTTCCTTGTTGACAACGTTAGTCATCCTATGGAGTGATGGTGGAGGGATTGTCAGGAGCAGGTTTCTCTTCAGAGGGTTTTAGCTGGCAGTTCTCCATACTTCAGCACATTCCATGAAATAATACAACTAATAGATGTGGTTATTCAATCATACTGTACTTTACGAAGGCTGCTTCTGTTTCTCGCCTCTCCTGTCACCTCTACAACATTAAAGGTTGAGCTCTTAACTAGTATAAAGTATTTGTGTCTATGTTGTGTAGCATGGTAGATCTGGTTTGTTTTGTTGAGCGAGTTGAGTAACAGATGAATGAAGAAGATTAAGTCTTTCCTTTCTCTTCTGTCCCCAGAAGTGCAGCAGCTCTCTCTCCCGGAGCCCCCACAGATTAAAGAGGAACAGGAGCTGTGGACCAATCAGGAGGAAGAGCAGCTCCAAGGACTGCAGTCTGAAACTACAGACTCCATCTTCACTTCTTCCAGTGTGGAACATTACTCTGATCAGGAGGGTTCCTCTGAATGTTCACATCTTGTCCAGACTGTTAAAGTGGAGAACAGAGAAGGAGACTCTCTACCCACCAACACAACTGAGGAGCAAATCAAAGCAGAGCTTCATGTACAAGACTCTGCAGCACCAGAACCAGGCAGTGACTCTCAGCTCCTCTCTGTTGTAGCTGCAGACTGTCCTGCATCTCAGAGTTTGGAGGAACATGGAGGAGTGCTGCCCTTGCGAGAGACGATTAATTCAACAATAACACAAGTACGTTCAGCTGTGCCAGGGGGAGAGATGCCACAGGGAAGTCCCACAGGAGTGAAAGTACATCAGTGTCAAGAATGCAACAAAACGTTTAGTCGTAAGTCACATTTGGTTGCACATATGAGGATACACACAGGAGATAAACCTTATCAGTGTCAACAGTGTAGCAAACTCTTTACTTTTAAGACTAATCTTGTTGAACACATGAGGACACACACAGGAGAAAAACCCTATCAGTGTCCACATTGTAGCAAACGTTTTGCTCAAAAGGGTGGTCTGATTGAACACATAAGGACACACACAGGAGAGAAACCATTTCAGTGTCAAGAATGTAACAACACTTTCAGCCGCAAAGATAGTTTGGTTGCGCATATGAGAACACATACAGGAGTGAAACCGTATCAATGTCAGGAATGTAGCAAACTCTTTACATACAAGGTAAACCTGGTTCAACACTTGAGGACACATACAGGAGAAAAACCTTATCAGTGTCAACAATGCACCAAATTATTTGCTCAAAATAGTAGTCTGGTTAAACATATGAGGACTCACACAGGAGAGAAACCATTTCAGTGTCAAGAATGTAATAACGCTTTTAGTCATAAAGCTACTTTGGTTGATCATATGAGGACTCACACAGGAGAGAAACCATATCAGTGTCTAGCATGTAACAAAAGATTTAGCCAGAACAATCAATTGGTGTCTCATATGAGAACACATACGGGGGAGAGAAACCGTATCAGTGTCAACAGTGCAGCAAACAGTTTGCTCATAAGAGTCGTCTGAATGGACACATGAGGACACACTCAGGAGAGAAATCTTAACAGTGTGAAGAATGGAACAAGACTTTAGTTAGCTTCTCCTTGTTAGCTTCTCCTTGTTAGCCTGTACTTGTTAGCTTCAGAGCAATGGCTGTAAGTTGTTTTATTCTTCACACATCAAAGTTGCTAATGATTATTTTAGTTGTGTACGATTCATAAACATATACTTTTAAGATAAATATAAGTCTCTCGTTGTGAACATACTTAGCATATATGTAGCATCATAGCTCAATGCTTTTACTTGTTTCATAGCCAGTTTGATGTAGACAGCAGCATGTTGGTTATGGTAAACCTGCAGCTTAATCATTGTATTTATGTTTCACAGATTTTTTACACTGATTTATAGATTCAAATGCTTCTTGCTGGACTTTTTTCTGTCTCAAATACACACACAGTCACAACATCACACGTTAGCAACGATGCTATGCGATATCAGCGACCCTTTAGCATTAGTATCGTAGCTACGTCTAGGAAAGTTGAGGCTACTTTTCGCTAGGTACCTACGAACATGACTTAATCTGCTAGACAAGTGGCTTCCCCATCGTTCTTTTGGTGAGCAGTCTCACGAGCCCTACTTACCCGGCGTCATGGAGTCGACCAGCTAAATTGCTATTTAGCAATAGCGTTGCTACCTGCATGCAGAAAATATTTTCAGGCTTCAACCAGTGCTGCTCAAGCAGAAAGACAGTCAATAGATAGATTCGTTAGGCATTGTAGAAAGAGTAGGAGAGGACGACAGCATCCATCATAGCTAATACATATATATATTTTTTTAAAGTTCTGTCTAGCCTGAACACACACAGAGAGGGCAGGCTGTAGAGGTGAGCTAGCCTGAACACACAGAGAGGGCAGGCTGTAGAGGTGAGCTAGCCTGAACACACAGAGAGGGCAGGCTGTAGAGGTGAGCTAGCCTGAACACAGAGAGGGCAGGCTGTAGAGGTGAGCTAGCCTGAACACAGAGAGGGCAGGCTGTAGAGGTGAGCTAGCCTGAACACACACAGAGAGGGCAGACTGTAGAGGTGAGCTAGCCTGAACACAGAGAGGGCAGGCTGTAGAGGTGAGCTAGCCTGAACACAGAGAGGGCAGGCTGTACCAGACTCCCGTCTGTGTCAGTAGATCAAGTATAGTGTGTCAGTGGCTGCGTCTTATCAATTCCTTATCCACATGAAGTAGATGGAGTGAATAGATTGACTCAAGTCTTGAAATCAGGTTTAGAACAGTTTATTTCAGACACAAATTAGCCCAAATAAACATTATAAATTAAATTAAAACACAAATAAATATAGTCGCTGTGCTGGTTAGGTTTGTGATCAGGTTGACAGGTTGATTGTAAAGGCAAAAATATATATCAGTAGTCGTCTTCGGTAAAGGAATTGGGGAAACCTGATAAATGACACAAGCTAGTTATGAACTATAAACCATAACACAAACAGCGAATGGCGTTGACGGGCGCTAACTCCAGTTTCAGTCCGACTCGCTGAAGTCCCAAACACTGCCTGAGATCTGTTCAATGCTGCTTGAATTTAGTTTCATTTTTGAAAACAAGTCAAATTTTGTCAAGATTTCTGACAGTTTCATCTCCATGGGTGTCATCGCCAAAACTCCCTGAAGATGAGGAACGTGTTTTTACAGTCCACTGACCTCAAAATCTACCTTTTCAAAGACGGTAGCGTAAACTTAAAATTTTCCACCGGAGCTTTAGCGAGCTGGCTAGTTGCGTTCTCTCCTGCTGTGTTCAATGACTCAATTCATCAAGCTGTAGCTAACGTTAGCTAAGTCTATGTCAACAGAGCTCCTGGGTGAGTTGGTGGTCTGCACTGGTGATGCAAGACCCTTCGCGTTAATATTTCCATGCACTCACGCTCCCTTCTGACACGCGCACCTGTTCGCAGTTCACTGAATATGAATACCCCCTCCCCCCCCCAAAAATTACAATTTCTCATTGAATCTACATGATTCATGTAGGTCACCTATTTTGGTTTCAAAACGGCGAATTTCGCCGAAAGGTGAGCGATTTTCATGCCTGAACTGTAGCTGTTTACTGCACTGCTGCCCCTGACCTGGGTGAGCTCCTGTGTATACTCATGTGTTTACCAAGAGTAGATTTCTGGCTAAATCTTCTGTTACATTGTTGACACGGATACGGTTTCTCTCCTGTGTGTGTCCTTATGTGTTTAACCAGACTACCATGTTGAGCAAAGAATTGTTTACATTCCTGACACTGGTAAGGTTTCTCTCCTGTGTGTTTCCTCATGTGTTCAACCATATGATCCTTCCGACTAAATCTGTTCTCGCAATGCTGACATTGATAAGATTTCTCTCCTGAGTGTGTCCTCATGTGTTTAACCAGACTACCATTTTGAGTAAAGCATTTTTTACATTCTTGACACTGGTAAGGTTTCTCTCCGGTGTGTGTTCTTGTGTGTTCCACCAGTTGCAGTTTGGAAGTAAAGGCTTTCTTGCATTCCTGACATGGATACAATTTCTCTCTTGTGTGAGTCCTCATATGTCTAGTCAGTGTACAACTTTGAGAAAAGAGTTTACTGCATTCTTGACACTGATGTACTTTCACTCCTGTGGGACTTCCCTGTGGCATCTCTCCCCCTGGCACAGCTGAACGTACTTGTGTTATTGTTGAATTGATCGTCTCTCGCAAGGGCAGCACTCCTCCATGTTCCTCCAAACTCTGAGCTGCAGGACAGTCTGGAGCTACAACAGAGAGTGGCTGAGAGTCACTGCCTGGTTCTGGTGCTGCAGAGTCTTGTACATCAGGCTCTGCTTTGATTTGCTCCTCAGTTGTGTTGGTGGGTAGAGAATCTCCTTCTCTGTTCTCCACTTTAACAGTCTGGTCAAGATGTGAACATTCACCAGAGCCCTCTTGATCAGAGTCACGTTTTACACTGAGAGAAGTGAAGATGGAGTCTGTAGTTTCAGACTTCAGTCCTTGGAGCTGCTCTTCCTTTTGACTGGTCCACATTTCCTGTTTCTCTTTCATTTGTGGGGGCTTCGGGAGAGAGAGCTGCTGTACTTCTGGGGGAAGAAGAGGCAAGACATCAGACATCAGGGGAGGTGTATGCCTAGCAAGTCTCCTGGACTCGACACACAACAGGACAGCACATAACGAAAGTATTGATATCGAACCTGTTCGGTGTAGCTTGATCTCAGGTTGAGCAACAACGTCAAACAGCCGTTGTAGCCGCGCGCTCTCTTCTTTGTACTCAGTGAATGTTATTTCAACGGCCCCGAAAATCTCTGTAGCTGCCGTCGTTAGTCGCTCACTGAAGAATTCTCTTATCATATGTAATTTGGACATTTTCAAATTTGAAAACTCTGGCTCCTGCGTGAGTATGGAGTCTGTGGTTTCAGACTGCAGTCCTTGGAGCTGCTCTTCCTCCTGACTGGTCCACATCTCCTGTTCCTCTTTAATCTGTGGGGGCTCTGGGAGAGAGAGCTGCTGCACTTCTGGGGACAGAAGAGCAGTGTTTCCCATGAATTACCTAAACGTTGGCAACCCGCAATAGTTACATTTGTCCCCCCATAGTGTCATAGTGAACCAAAAATACTTGAACACTTTTCATAACAACATAACAGATCTTTAACTAAGCTAAGAAAGTAGCAACGATTGAATGTTGAGCTGAAACCCAAAATCGCGAACTGACTGACAGGGAAAGCGTTACGAACCGTAGACTAGCAAGTTCACTTTTGTCTCGCACGCGTTGGACTGGAGAAACGGAGGATACATTTAATGAATTATGGAAACAGTAAGAGTGCTTGTTAAATGTATCGTGTAGGAAGTGCCACAACAGAACTGACAGTAAACAAAGTCGGGATGAAATGTATTTGAATTGGGATGTAGGTTAGCTAATATGGCTAGAGCTAGCTAAGAGTAACAAAGCAGTGTCCAATTTGTAGCTACTAGCTAGTAGGGTGACTGTTTCGTGTGGTAGAGACAAATAAATTAACGTTTTTGTAAAGCCTGTATCTGCGTATTGTGATGTTGTCCTAGTGAGTCTTGACAATCGCACGTTCTTACTATAAACATTTTAAAATCTTCTCATGTAAGCAAGGTATTGATCTGTTTTCAGGTGTGTCGTTACACAGGGACGGACAGCAACACAAAAGCGATTACAGTACAGTTCTGGTTAGGCTACTTCATATCAGACGGAACGATTCTAGACAAAGCAGGTTATAGATAACGAACCTGCAATATTAGGTTTAGTAACAACGTTCAACAGCCGTTGTAGCCGCTTTCTCTCCTCCTCGGAACGAGAGATTTCTTCGTTGTACTCAATTAGCGTTTTTTCAACCACTCCGAAAATCTCTAAAGCTGCCGTTGATAATATCTCACTGATAAATTCTCTAAATACATACAGTTTCGCCATTTTGGCGGTGGGAAACTGATAATGTACCCAACAACGGTAGCTATTAGCTCCCGATTCTCCTCGCCCCGAAATGACAGATGAAACACAGCTGCAGACAAAATGGCGGACTTCCGCAAGTGGCAGATCCGACTGTGACGAAGAATCACGTGACTTGAGCTGCGAGAGTTTTTTTTCCAGTTTTTTTCTCCCGGACATGCACTGAAAAAACGAGTGTAGTTCCGTAGTGATGAGAAGTTTCGATATTGCTTGTCATAGTTGACCAGACTTAACTGCTGATGTTGGGTGGGTAAAATCTAGGAACACAGAAAGAAAAGGTCTGTTGTATTTACCTGAAATACGTATATTGAATCGATCACACGATAAAATCTTGTTTTACCAACACAAATCATTCATGTAATACACTTAAAATCCAGTTTGATGTAAAGTTCTTATCTCACAAAAGATTTCACGTTCAACAAACGTAGTCTGCTCATGATTCAACATATCTTTTTAATGTGTATTGTAGTATGTCAATTCAAAACATGGTACAAAATACTTATTTTTTTAACTAGATACTTTGTCATTTTTGTATGAAAAAAAAAGTTGAAAACGTTTAAAAATATATTTTCCAAAAAGTTGTGAAAAAGATTTTGATAGGTTGAAACAAAAAAAAATCGAGTCTGACTTCTACCAGAGTTTCTGACCAATTTACTCCTCCAACTGAGTGTGTTACACTGTGGACAGTATGGGTCTTGTGTGTAATCGCCTGTGTGTCTGATAACCTTTCAGAGTAAAGCACTAAACCAGAGGACATTTCTTTTGAAATATGTTGTTACATTTTTGACACTTATATGGCTTCTGTACATCCCAGCACCAAATGATTCTTACTGTTCACTTAGGGGACTGGTATGAGTAACCAGAGTAAGTTTAAGCCATGTGACACTTTCACAGTCAGAGTTAGCAGGGGGTGCATTTCATGACAAGAAGGAATACAACAAGCCTGTCATGAAATGCACCCCCTTCTATTGTCTGTTCTGTACATCCCAAATATGTGAACTAATGCTTATGTATTCATAATTATGGCCGATTTGATCCTCCATGTTTGTGGTTCACCTCGTCAAGGGAATGCCTAATTAATATAAATTAGGTAGAGTGAATATATTGACTCGAGTCTTGAAATCATGTTCACAAGTTTATTTGCAACCCAAACTTGCTCAAACACCTAAAACTAAAGTTGTAGCTTGTTTCCCAAATCCACACTTTTTCCACATGACTTGAAAGCAGGAGGGTGAGGAGTCTCCAACTCTAAACATCTTGAATCTTTTATGAAGTCTGAATAACTTCTGACAGAGTTTCTGCTCTGGTTGTGTCATCTTCTTGTTCAAAATGGGATTATCCCTTGTGATTACAGAGTTTGATAAATTGACACCGTCAAGGTTTCTCTCCTGTGTTAATCCTTGTATGCTTAACCAATTGCGACCTTAATCAAAATTGTTTACGACATTCCTAACACTGATATGGTTTCTCTCCTGTGTGTCCTCAAGTGTTGAACCAAGTTAACCTTGGAAATGAAGCGTTTGGTACATTCCTGACATTGATACGGTTTAACCCCTGTATGTATTCTCATGTGCGCAACCAAACTATCTTTTCGGCGGAAAGAGTTGTTACATTCTTGACACTGAAATGGTTTCTCTCCCGTGTGTGTCCTTATGTGTTCAACCAGACCACCCTTGTGAGCAAAACGTTTGCTACAATGTGGACACTGATAAGGTTTTTCTCCTGTGTGTGTCCTCATGTGTTCAACCAGACCACCCTTTTTAGCAAAACGTTTGCTACAATGTGGACACTGATAAGGCTTTTCTCCTGTGTGAGTCCTCATATGAACAACCAAAGTAGCTTTATGACTAAAAGCATTGTTACATTCTTGACACTGATAAGGTTTTTCTCCTGTGTGTGTCCTCATGTGTTCAACCAGACCACCCTTTTTAGAAAAACATTTTTTACACTGTTGACACTGATAAGGTTTATCTCCTGTGTGTGTCCTCATATGCACAACCAAATATAACTTACAACTAAAAGTTTTGTTACATTCTTGACACCGAAATGGTTTCTCTCCTGTGTGACTCCTCATGTGTGTAACCAGTTGACCTTTTAGAGCAAAGACTTTGGTACATTCTTGACACTGATAAGGTTTATGTCCTGTGTGTGTCCTCAAGTGTTGAACCAGGTTATCCTTGGAAATGAAGCGTTTGGTACATTCCTGACATTGATACGGTCTCACTCCTGTATGTGTTCTCATGTGCGCAACCAAACTATCTTTTCGGCGGAAAGTGTTGTTACAGTCTTGACACTGAAATGGTTTCTCTCCTGTGTGTGTCCTTATGTGTTCAACCAGACCACCCTTTTGAGCAAAACGTTTGCTACAATGTGGACATTGATAAGGTTTCTCTCCTGTGTGTGTCCTCACGTGTTCAACCAGACCACCCTTTTTAGCAAAACGTTTGCTACAATGTGGACACTGATAAGGCTTTTCTCCTGTGTGAGTCCTCATATGAACAACCAAAGTAGCTTTATGACTAAAAGCATTGTTACATTCTTGACACTGAAATGGTTTCTCTCCTGTGTGTGTCCTCATGTGTTCAACCAGACCACCCTTTTTAGTAAAACATTTGCTACAATGTTGACACTGATAAGGTTTATCTCCTGTATGTGTCTTCATATGATTAAGAAGATTTGACACAAAACTAAATCTCTTACTACATTTTTGACACTGATGTACTTTCACTCCTGTGGGACTTCCCTGTGGCCTCTCTCCCCCTGGCACAGCTGAACGTACTTGTGTTATTGTTGAATTGATCGTCTCTTGCAAGGGCAGCACTCCTCCATGTTCCTCCAAACTCTGAGATGCAGGACAGTCTGCAGCTACAACAGAGAGGAGCTGAGAGTCACTGCCTGGTTCTGGTGCTGCAGAGTCTTGTATATGAAGCTCTGCTTTGATTTGCTCCTCAGTTGTGTTGGTGGGTAGAGAGTCTCCATCTCTGTTGTCCACTTGGACAGCTTGGTCAAGATGTGAAAATACAACAGAGCCCTCTTGATCAGAGTCACGTTTCACACTGGGAGAAGTGAAGATGGAGTCTGTAGTTTCAGACTGCAGTCCTTGAAGCAGCTCTTCCTCCTGATTGGTCCACAGCTCCAGTTCCTCTTTAATCTGTGGAGACTCCGGGAGAGAGAGCTGCTGCACTTCTGGGGATAGAAGAGAAAGGAAAATTATTGTAACATTCTTCATTCATCTGTTACTCAACTCACTCAACAAAATAAATTAAGGCAACTCCATGCGTTTCACAGAACTTCTATCTGGTGGTTTCTACACTGTACGAACACAATTAAATCTATCGCTCCCATGTCATTGCCTCTCGTTCTTTCCTTCTGCAATGCTATTGGCTAAGCCAATGCATGGCCATCACATGCACGGGGGATGCAAACTCACGTACCATGGTTGGCCAAAGCACGCCTCTCATCCACTCTTAAGTAGTTCTTAAGAGCATGTTTCGGAAACACACGTAAGAAATAACGATGGTTCGTTATTTTGCTCGTAGAGAACCCTTGTAACAACTAAGATCCATCGTTATCGGGAAACACAGTTCAGTAAACAGGATTTGATGGCCACATTCCTGCACTTATAAAATGCAATTTAATGTGGAAGTAATCCAAGTATTCAGAATACCTTACTCAGATTGAGTAAGGTAACGGAATAGGCTACAAAATACACTTTTTGGACATGTATTCTGTAACGAAATACGTTTTGAAAGTATCCTTCCCAACACTGCCCCCTCCTACATGACATAGCGAGTTTACACACAGCAGAGTACATGAATGAATATCAAACCTGTTCGGTGTAGCTTGATCTCAGGTTGAGTAACAACGTCCAACAGCCGTTGTATCCGCTTCCTCTCCTCCTCGGAACAAGAGAATTCTTCTTGGTACTCAGTAAACGTTATTTCAACTGCCCCGAAAATCTCTGAAGCTGCTGTTGTTAATCTCTCACAGAGAAATGCTCTGATATGCAAATTGGAGTCCCTGGTGAACATGGATTCTGTAGTTTCAGACTGCAGTCCTTGGAGCTGCTCTTCCTCCTGACTGCTCCACAGCTCCTGTTCCTCTTTAATCTGTGGGGGCTCTGGGAGAGAGAGCTGCTGCACTTCTGGGGACAGAAGAGGAGTGTTTCCCATGAATTACCTAAACGTTGGCAACCCTCAAAAGTCTAATTTGTCCCCCGTAGTGTTATAGTGAACCGAAAATACTTGTTAATGTTTCATAATAACATAAAAGATCTGTAACTAAGCTAAGAAAGTAGCAACGATTGAATGTTGAGCTGACACCCACCATAGCGAACTGACTGACAGGGAAAGCGTTACGAACCGTAGCCTAGCAACAAGCAAACCTTGTATCTCTCACGCGGGGGACTGGAGAAACGGAGGATACATTTATTGAATTATGGAAACGGTTTGGATGTAGAGCTAAAGGTTAGAGCTAGGTTAAATTGCTAGAGTTGAGTAACAATGAATGCAGGGGAAAATGTGTAGCTACTAGACTAGTGGGGTGACTGTTTCGTGTGGTAAAGACAAATACATTAAGCATATTTCAGTTTGTTTGTGATGTTGATTCTTGACAAAGCAGGTTATAATATTAAAGTGTAGATAACGAACCTGTAATATTGGATTGAGTAACAACGTTCAACAGCCGTTGTAGCCGCTTTCTCTCCTCCTCGGAACGAGAGATTTCTTCTTTATAATCAATAAGCGTTTTTTCAACCACTCCGAAAATATCCAAAGCTGCCGTTGATAATATTTCACTGATAAATTCTCTAAACACATACAGTTTCGCCATTTTGGCGGTGGGAAACAGATCATTTACACAACAACGTTAGCTATTAGCTCCTGATTCTCCTTGCCCCGAAATGACAGACGAAACACAGCTGCAGACAAAATGGCGGACTTCCGTAAGAGGCAGATCCGACCACAGATATATATAAACACTAGATGTCTTACGGCGGAGTCTAGAACGTCCGCACGTGGCGGCCATCTTGGAACAGGCAAATCGCTCACCCATAACATTGTGTTGGTGCTACATGTACTTTTTAAATAACCATAACTTGCTCAATTTTCAAACGATTTTTAAACGGTTTGGTTTGTTATAAACGTCAGAGATGTAGTTATGCCACTGCATACTTATATTCTATTTGTTAAAAAAAACATAACATAATCTAAGTACGCAGTGGCATAACTACATCTCTGACGTTTATAACAAACCAAACCGTTTAAAAATCGGTAGAAAATTGAGCAAGTTATGGTTATTTAAAAAGTACATGTAGCACCAACACAATGTTATGGGTGAGCGAGTTGCCTGTAGTAAGATGGCTCCATGTGCGGACGTTCGCCTCCGTTGGCCAGCAACGCGGACGAGACATCTAGTGTTTATATATATCTATGGATCCGACTGTGACGAAGAATCACGTGACTTGAGCTGTGAAAGTAGGTATTGCACTTTTTTTCTCAGTGACGTACACGGAAAAAACGATTGTAGTTCCGTAGTGAAGTTTCGATAATGCATAGTTGACCAGAATTAACTGCTGATTTTGGGTGGGTAAGATCTTGGTACACTGAAAGAAAAAGTCGGTTGGATTTACCTGAAATAAGTATATCGATCACACAATAAAATCTTGTTTTGCTAACATGAATCTTTCATTGTAATAGGCCTACACTAAGACTTTACATCAGACAGGATTTCATCACACAACATTTTTCACGTTTAACAAACCTAATCCGTGCACAATTCAACATGTGTTTTTAATGTGTATTCTAATGTCAATTAAAAATAATAAAATAATAAAAACTATTAACTTTTTGGTGTCGTTTCTTTCTGGAAAATAAAAAAACACAGGTCACCAACAGAATCGAGTATTCAACCATGTAATAATTGTTTATAGCTATCTCACTACAAACATTTAACAGTTTTCTTGGGATCCCATAAACGTAGGCTACTGTTGAACGCTTTAGTCACTCTTCCGTGGCAAAGCAATGCCAAAGTTGGAAAATTCAACTCATGCGACACACTGGTTACTTCCAAATCCGTCCGAGTAGATTAGCTGCTGCGGTGCTGATTGCATTGTCATGACATTTTAAGAATGACTAATATATCGTAATATACACCGCTATCGTCAGTGCTTACGAATAATTTTGTGATAAACATTTTGGGCCATACCGCCCAAACCCTACTCTACTGTCCTTGCTCTGCTTTCCTCTGGTCCTCTTCTCTTTCCACATCTCCCTCTGCTCTGCTTCCCTCTGGTCCTCTTCTCTTACCACATCTCCCTCTGCTCTGCTTTTCCTCTGGTCCTCTTCTCTTTACCACATCTCCCTCTGCTCTGCTTTCCCTCTGGTCCTCTTCTCTTTCCACATCTCCCTCTGCTTTGCTTCCCTCTGGTCCTCTTCTCTTTCCACATCTCCCTCTGCTCTGCTTTCCTCTGGTCCTCTTCTCTTTCCACATCTCCCTCTGCTTGCTTCCCTCTGGTCCTCTTCTCTTTCCACATCTCCCTCTGCTCTGCTTTCCTCTGGTCCTCTTCTCTTACCACATCTCCCTCTGCTCTGCTTCCCTCTGGTCCTCTTCTCTTTCCACATCTCCCTCTGCTCTGCTTTCCTCTGGTCCTCTTCTCTTTCCACATCTCCCTCTGCTCTGCTTCCCTCTGGTCCTCTTCTCTTTCCACATCTCCCTCTGCTCTGCTTCCCTCTGGTCCTCTTCTCTTTCCACATCTCCCTCTGCTCTGCTTTCCTCTGGTCCTCTTCTCTTACCACATCTCCCTCTGCTCTGCTTTCCTCTGGTCCTCTTCTCTTACCACATCTCCACGCTCCCCTCCTTGTTTCCATTTACTGTGTATGTGAAAAAAAAGTTTGAAGCAATATTTTAGATAAAAGGTTTATAATAAAAGTGTTGGAAGGTTGAAAAGTTATCTCAGAAAAAAGCGTTTAAAGCAAGGTTTAAACAATATTTTCAAAAAATGGTTTGCATCATTGTTGAGTACTTGTTGAGGAATCTACGGTATGTTCTACATTTCTGTTCTCCTCTACTTTCACTTAATGTATGAAAAAAGTTCTGAAAGGTTGACTAAATATTTTCTAAAAACTATTCTAAAATAAAGTTTGCATCATTGATGAGGACCCGACTCTACTGCTCTCTGTTACTCTGTTATAGGCTTGTCTGTTCTCATCTCCACACTCCTCTCTCCTCTCAATGTGTACGTGAAAAATAGTTACAAAAGGTTGAAAAAATATTTTATTAACCACATTAAAGCACTAAATCAGAGTACATTTCTTTGGAAATGTTGTTACATTCTTGACACATATATGGCTTCTTTTCTATATGTACTCATATGAATAACCAACCAATACCTTCAACTGAAAGTTCTTACATGTCTGACAACCATATGCATCTCGCCTTTGTGTTTTCTCACGTGTGGTCAGATTACCTTTTTGACTAAAAGTCTGGTTAGTGTGGACACTGAAAAGGGTTTCTCTCCTGTGTGCATCCTCATGTGTACAACCAGAGCATTGTTGGACCCAAAGCCTCTGCTACAATGTTGACACCGATATGGTTTGTGTCCGACATGCACGTTATGTGTTCTCTCATGACGATACAATTGATACCGTAGACAAAATCTTTTGTTACACACTAATGACATTTCTTTCTTAGGTGTGTCCTCATATGTCTAAACAAAGTGCCTTTCTTAATAAAAGTTTTGTTACATTGTTGACACTGAATAGGTTTCTCTCCTGGGTGTCTTTTCATGTGACGAGCAAGAGAAGCTTCGTCAGCAAACTGTTTATTACATTTTGGACACGGAAATGGTTTCTCTCCTGTGTGTCTCCTCATATGAACAGCCAAATTTGGAAATCCTCCTAAAGGTTCTGTTACATTGTTGACACTGATGAGAGTTCTCTCCTGTGTGTTCTCATGTGTGTTCTCATGTGCTGAACAAGATTACCTGTCATAGCAAATTGTTTGTTACATTGTTGACATTGAAAAGGTTTCTCTCCAGTGTGAGTCCTCATGTGGATAACCACACTACCCCTAGTAGAAAAATGTTTGCTACACTGTGGACACTGAAAAGGTTTCTCTCCTGTGTGAGTCCTCATGTGACTAACAAGACTAACTTTCAGAGCAAATCGTTTGTTACATTGTTGACATTGAAAAGGTTTCTCTCCTGTGTGACTCATCATGTGAACAACCAAAGCAGCTTTATATACAAAAGCTTGGTTACATTCTTGACACTGAAATGGTTTCTGTCCAGTGTGTATTTTCCTGTGATTACACAAAGAACTCCTCTGAGAAAAGCTCTTCTTACATTCTAGACACTGATAAGGTTTCTCTCCAGTGTGTATCCTTATGTGTCCAACCAAACCATCCTTTTGAACAAAACGTTTGCTACACTGTGGACACTGAAAAGGTTTCTCTCCTGTGTGCGTCCTCATATGAACAACCAAAGAAGCTTTAAACCTAAAAGCATTGTTACATTCTAGACACTGATAAGGTTTTTCTCCAGTGTGCATCCTCATGTGAGAAAGGACATAATATTTGCTACTAAATGTTTTGTTACATACTAAACACTGATTAGGTTTCTCTCCTTTGTGACTTCCCTGTGGAGTACCTTTCATTGGCAGAGTCATGTTCTTCTTTCTTTTCCTGCTTGATTTCACTGTTTCTAGCAAAGGCATCACTCCTCCATGTTCCTCCAAACTCTGAGCTGCAGGACATTCTGGAGCTACAACAGAGAGGGGCTGAGAGTCACTGCCTGGTTCTGGTGCTGCATAGTCTTGTACATCAGGCTCTGCTTTGATTTGCTCCTCAGTTGTGTTGGTGGGTAGAGAGTCTCCTTCTCTGTCGTCCTCTTGACATCTGGACAAGATGTGAACATTCAGAGGAGCCTTCTTGATCAGAGTCATGTTTCACACTGGGAGAAGTGAAGATGGAGTCTGTAGTTTCAGACTGCAGTCCTTGGAGCTGCTTTTCCTCCTGACTGGTCCACAGCTCCTGTTTCTCTCCTGTGTGTGTCCTCATGTGTTCAAACAAATTGTACTTCCAGCGAAATCTTTGGTTACATTCATGACACTGAAAAGGTTTCTCAGCTGTGTGTCTGCTCATATGAACAGCCAAATTGGATTTAGTCCCAAAGGTTCTGTTACATTGTTGACATTGAAAAGGTTTCTCTCCTGTGTGACTCGTCATATGAACAACCAAAGCAGCTTTATAGACAAAAGCTTGGTTACATTCTTGACACTGAAATGGTTTCTCTCCAGTGTGTATTTTCCTGTGATTACGCAAAGAACTCCTCTGAGAAAAGCTCTTCTTACATTCTAGACACTGGTAAGGTTTCTCTCCAGTGTGTATCCTTATGTGTCCAACCAAACCATTCTTTTGAACAAAACGTTTGCTACACTGTGGACACTGAAAAGGTTTCTCTCCTGTGTGCGTCCTCATATGAACAACCAAAGAAGCTTTAAACCTAAAAGCATTGTTACATTCTAGACACTGATAAGGTTTCTCTCCAGTGTGCATCCTCATGTGAGAAAGGACATAATATTTGCTACTAAATGTTTTGTTACATACTAAACACTGATTAGGTTTCTCTCCTTTGTGACTTCCCTGTGGAGTACCTTTCATTGGCAGAGTCATGTTCTTCTTTCTTTTCCTGCTTGATTTCACCGTTTCTAGCAAAGGCATCACTCCTCCATGTTCCTCCAAACTTTGAGCTGCAGGACATTCTGGAGCTACAACAGAGAGGGGCTGAGAGTCACTGCCTGGTTCTGGTGCTCCATAGTTATATTCTTCAGGATCTGCTTTGATTTGCTCCTCAGTTGTGTTGGTGGGTAGAGAGTCTCCATCTCTGTTGTCCACTTGGACAGCTTGGTCAAGATGTGAACATTCAACAGGGCCCTCTTGATCCGAATCATGTTTCACACTGGGAGAAGTGAGTATGGAGTCTGTAGTTTCAGACTGCAGTCCTTGGAGCTGCTTTTCCTCCTGACTGGTCCACAGCTCCTGTTTCTCTCTCTTGTGTGTCCTCATGTGTCCAAACAAATTGTACTTCCAGCGAAATCTTTGGTTACATTCATGACACTGAAAAGGTTTCTCTGCCGTGTGTGTCCTCATGTGTTCAACCAGGTTATTCTTACTAGCAAAATGTTTGCTACAATCTGGACACTGAAAAGGTTTCTCTCCTGTGTGAACCCTCATATGAACAACCAAAGAAGCTTTCTGACTAAAAGCATTGTTACATTCTAGACACTGATGAGGTTTCTCTCCAGTGTGTATCCTCATGTGTATAACCAGATGCCCTTTTTGAATAAATGTTTTGTTACATTCTTGACACTGAAAAGGTTTCTCTCCTGTGTGAGTCTTCATATGAACAACCAAAGCAGCTTTCTGACTAAAAGCATTGTTACATTCTTGACACTGAAATGGTTTCTCTCCTGAGTGTGTCTTTATGTGTTCAACCAGACCACCTTTTTTAGCGAAACGTTTGCTACAATGTGGACACTGATGAGGTTTCTCTTCTGTGTGCCTGCCCTGTGGCGTACCTTCCATGGGAAGAGTCATATTCTTTCTTTTTCTGCTTGATTTGACTGTTCCTAGCAAAGGCATCACTCCTCCATGTTCCTCCTTCAAAAAGTAAGGAAAGTCTGGAGCTACAACAAATAGGGGCTGAGAGTCACTGTCTGGTTCTGGGGCTGCATAGTTATGTTCTTCAGGATCTGCTTTGATTTGCTCCTCAGTTGTGTTGGTGGGTAGAGAGTCTCCTTCTCTGTTCTCCACTTTAACAGTCTGGACAAGATGTGGACATTCAGAGGAGCCCTCCTGATCCCAGTCATGTTCAACACTGGGAGAAGTGAAGATGGAGTCTGTTGTTTCAGACTTCAGTCCTTGGAGCTGCTCTTCCTCCTGACTGGTCCACATCTCCTGTTCATCTTTAATCTGTGGGGGCTTCGGGAGAGAGAGCTGCTGCACTTCTGGGGACAGAAGAGAAAGGAAAATAATAATTGTAATCTTCTTCATTCATCTGTTACTCAACTCGCTCAACAAAACCTATATGTTTGGTAGAAAAACATGAACAATTAATTAAGACAAAACCAGACCTACCATGCTACACAACATAGACACAAATATTTATACTAGTTAAGAGCTCAACCTTTAATGTTGTAGAGGTGACAGGAGAGGCGAGAAAACAGATGTAGCCTTCATAAAGGACAGTCTGGTTGATAGACCACATTCTATTAGTTGTATTATTTCATGGAATGTGCTGAAGTATGGAGAACTGCCAGCTTAAAACCCTCTGAAGAGAAACCTGCTCCTGACAATCCCTCCACCATCACTCCATAGGATGACTAACGTTGTCAACAAGGAAGAATGTAGACTAAAATGATAACGAAATGTAATGCTGTGGATCATGTCATGATGCAACAGCACCAACCACACCTTTCCCATTTAGCTTCGCCCCCTCCTACATGACATAACGATTCTAAACGCAATAGAGAGTAACATGAATGTATGAATATCAAACCTGTTCGGTGTAGCTTGATCTCAGGTTGAGCAACAACGTCAAACAGCCGTTGTATCCGCTTCCTCTCCTCCTCAGAACGAGAGATTTCTTCTTGGTACTCAGTAAACGTTATTTCAACTGCCCCGAAAATCTCTGAAGCTGCTGTTGTTAATCTCTCACTGAGAAATGCTCTGATATGCAAGTTGGAGTCCCTGGTGAACATGGAGTCTGTGGTTTCAGACTGCAGTCCTTGGAGCTGCTCTTCCTCCTGACTGCTCCACAGCTCCTGTTCCTCTTTAATCTGTGGAGACTCCGGGAGAGAGAGCTGCTGCTCTTCTGGGGACAGAAGAGGCAAGACAACAGTTCGATTCAGCCTCTGTAGACGGTAGTGTTTCCTCTAGGATTTGTTTGGGCAGCGGCGGGGCTGTCTGAATTGTACTGTACTAGTGCCATCTTCCACTACCAAAATGGGAACACGTGTATTAATGTTGGAGTCCCGACCCTTAGCAAACAAGCGATTCCCTGAAAGTTATCTAGTCGCAAGTTTTCGGTAAAATGCAGTTGGGTTGTCTGGATTGAAGCAGCAAACATTGTGTTAAAGTAAAAACATTACATAATATTATTTATAATACGTTTATTGGATTCACAGCTGCTACATATAACCTAGCAAAATGTTTTGAGCTTGTGTGTGTGTGTGTGTGTGGTGTGTGTGTTGTGGTGTGTGTGTTGTGGTGTGTTGTGGTGTGTCTGTGTTGTGGTGTGTGTGTGTGTGGTGGTGTGTGTGTGGTGGTGTGTCTGTGTGTGTGTGTGTGTGTTGTGGTGTGTGTGTGTGGTGTAGTGGTGTGTCTGTGTTGTGGTGCGTGTGTGTGTGTGGTGGTGTGTCTGTGTTGTGTTGTGTGTGTTGTGGTGTGTCTGTGTTGTGGTGTGTGTGTGTGTGTGTGTGTCTGTGTGGTGTGTGTGTGTGTGGTGGTGTGTCTGTGTTGTGTGTGTGGTGGTGTGTCTGTGTTGTGGTGTGTGTGTGTTGTGGTGTGTGTGTGTTGTGGTGTGGTGTGTGTGGTGTGTGTGTTGTGGTGTGTGTGTGTGGTGGTGTGTCTGTGTTGTGGTGTGTGTGTGTGGTGGTGTGTCTGTGTTGTGGTGTGTGTAGTGGTGTGTGTCTGTGTTGTGGTGTGTGCGTGTGTGTGTGTGTGTAGTGGTGTGTGTCTGTGTTGTGGTGTGTGTGTGTGTGTGTGTGTAGTGTAGTGGTGTGTGAGCTCCCTGTTAGGCAGCCAGAGCCATAGGAGAAGAGAGTTGCGACACGTCCATAGACTTCTAGCCTGACGTCATACTCATAATTCTGGTCAGAATATGAGTCTGATAACTCTCCGTTGGGCTGTGAGTACGGGGCGTGTTTTAACTGAACCCGGAAAACAAATGCCTCTTCGTTCAATTGGATAGACCTACAACCAATCAGAACAACATAGTATGTTATGGTTTCCCGAATCCCGTAGGAAGGACGGCAAAAATATATTTTCCATCGACAAATGCCTTGATCGCATTTCTCTGTTCGTCTTTCAAAATGAATGCGCTGTCGGTGTCTTCTAAAACAGACTCGATGGCAGAATCTACACAACTCAGCTTTCCAGCGGCAGCCATGTTGGTTGAAAACGAATTCAACCCAAGCGCTCTTTGGTCTGTCCATCATCGTATAAAGCCCGCCCTGACAATTTGATTGGTCCTAACAGCTCCTGTTCGGATATAGTTTTTCCCCAACAGAGCTACCCCAGACCTAGCCTGGGTGCCAGCCAAACTTCTCCCCGCCCAAAGTGATCTGGTCGGGAAAGTGGGTCTGAGGGGGCTTAGTCCGGAAAACACTATATACCGAACAGGAGCTGTTGGTATATAGTATATAGTCTGAAACCACAGACTCCATGTTCACCAGGGACTCCAACTTGCATATCAGAGCATTTCTCGTTTCGTCCTGAAGGGGCTTATTTTCCCTATAATGACAACGGCGTTCTATACATTATCCGGCTTATTACACGGCTACTTGTCGAAAAAATAACTTAAGACAGTGTGTCTTTTTACAATGTATGTGTTACCATTCGTAGTATGTGTTGATCAGCAGAGAAATAGTTCTCCAAAGACGTTGAACTTCATAGACGTTGAACATTCTTTAGGCTTCAAATCAGCTGACGTCGCTAAGCAACGGAGTACGCTGGGGTTGAAAATTACAGGACTACTTGCGGAGTGCTACGAAAGACGCGAATCCGAGAAAAAAAGGCCACTTCCCTTGACAGCGGTCAATTATACATAGCAACGGTCAGTTATCGAAAAATTATTGACCGCAGAACGTTGGGAAGCCCCATTCAAGTGAATGGGGCATTCTACAGCATTAAGAACAATATAATATATATATAATATAATATACCGAGTGTATATCGTGATAAACAACTAACGCTAAGCAAGCGGAGAAACGGAAGTTACGGTATTTTGCCTTGGCATGACCACTGATTATAGGCTATAGTATACTACCGTAATTTAACGTAACTTCAAAATAGGGGTCAAAAGTGCAGTTTAAGATCATCATTTAGATAATGTGTAATCACTAAAACATCAAACTGTTAGATTTCCAGTGTCCTACCTAAAATACATTTGGCAGGACAACACTTTGAAAGTACAAAAACTTTGAAATCGTTTTTCTCAGTTCAACACGTCGGTGAGTCTTTTGCCTTTGTAGGGCAGAATGTACATCTACAGATTTGAAGATTCAGTAGGGGCTAAATCCCTCAGAGCGTCATGGCCGTCCATTATGGCCGTCCATCGCTAGGGGGAGTTTTGGCCGGCCATAACGGCCGTCCTCGCTAGGGGGAGTTTTGGCGCTGATCTTTGCATTCATGGACGGCCGTTATGGCCGGCCATGATTCGTTTTCATGGCTGTCCCTGTTTTTCATGGCTGTCCATGATTTTCATGGACGGCCATGATTCGTTTTTCATGGCTGTCCGTGTTTTGCATGGCTGTCCATGATTTTCATGGACGGCCATGATTCGTTTTTCATGGCTGTCCGTGTTTTTCATGGCTGTCCATGGTTTTCATGGCTGTCCATGATTATGATTTTTGTATGAATTGCATAGCTTTATTTTATTTTTTTACATACAAAAGTAGGCCAATCAACAATAAAATATCATGACGATATAGACTTGAAAAACAACTTTAACATGGTTTAGGGTTTGCCTAGGCTACATATATTTTAAGTATTTCATGAATTGTTTATAAAGACTTAAACTTTGTATTATGACCCTGCCTACATTGCTTTTTCGGTCCTAGGCTACATATATTTTAAGTATTTCATGAATTGTTTATAAAGACTTAAACTTTGTGTTATGACCCTGCCTACATTGCTTTTTCGGTCTGTTAAGCCGTCAGTTTACACTCCAATTTAGCGCATGAACCACTTTGAACCACAAATCTAACGCTAAACGTTGCAATACCATGCTATGCAAGTCAACTTTTGAAAATATGTATTTAGCCTTGTACCAGCGAAAGTCGTTTTTGACTATGGATCCGGCGATATGTTATCTTACACGCCGGTAAAGTTAGCATTGAGACAGAAGTTAGCATTAAAACATCATAACACACGGCTGTTCAACACATTTGTCATTTAATGAAGTTGTTAGTTGACCAATTATGATTGCAGAAACAAAACGTTATGCCCTGGCAGTCTGTTTAAGCAGTCCGGCAGAGGGACTGCTAAACTGGCAGCGCCCTAGCTATCTCAACGGAGCTTCGAGAGCCGTTCTGCGGGTGCAGAGCTGGAGACAAGCTGGTCAGGAGGGCAGTGACTGTGGTGGAGATATGCGGGGCAAGCTCTTGGCCATCATGGGCAATGTCAATCATCCCCTCCGCCATGTCGTGGCAGGACAGTCCAGCAGCCTCCGTGGCGTGCGGCCCAACACCCTACGTTCTCGTACTGATCAGCGCATATATATTGTTGTATTGTCTGTTTGTATTCTATCGAGTTGTCTGTAGCTACATATAGGCCTAGGGAGCTGTGAGAGACACCTGAATTTCCCCACGGGATTAATAAAGTAGCCTATATATCTAAAACCCCAACATCGATAGCCTATTAAATCAAACAATGTAGCCTAACATAAATAAAAACATAGAACCCGGCTCATAAATAGCTTTCCTGCTATTGATAAATAGTTCAGCCAAAGCGGCACATTCCGTGATGCCTGTAAAGTAGGCTATTCTTATGACCTAAAACAAGAACATTTCAATTAAAAATAAACTGAGAAAATACATTGTTATTGCATTTGGTGTTGTAAGCATAATTAATACAACATAACAAAACAGCATCGCCGTCCGTCTATCTTGCTCCCCCTAGCGACGGACGTCCATGCGAAAAAGGTTGTTTCTGCTATCATAATTGGTTTACTAACAACTTCATTAAATTACCTATTGGCTATGTGTGTTGAACAGCCATGTCAATTTAGGATGTTTTAATAACTGTAGCCCTTCTGGTTGAATGTTAACTTTACCGTGTAAGATAACATGTCCCCGGATCCTATAGTCAAAAACGACTTTTGCTGGTGCTACAAGGCAATGCATATTTTCAAAAGTTGACTTGCATAGCATGGTATTGCAACGTTTAGATTTGTGGTTCAAAGTGGTTCATGCGCTAAATTGGAGTGTAAACTGACGGCTTAACAGACCGAAAAAGCAATGTAGGCAGGGTCATAACACAAAGTTTAAGTCTTTATAAACAATTCATGAAATACTTAAAATATATGTAGCCTAGGACCGAAAAAGCAATGTAGGCAGGGTCATAATACAAAGTTTAAGTCTTTATAAACAATTCATGAAATACTTAAAATATATGTAGCCTAGGCAAACCCTAAACCATGTTAAAGTTGTTTTTCAAGTCTATATCGTCATGATATTTTATTGTTGATTGGCCTACTTTTGTATGTAAAAAAATAAAATAAAGCTATGCAATTCATACAAAAATCATAATCATGGACAGCCATGAAAACCATGGACAGCCATGAAAAACGAATCATGGCCGTCCATGAAAATCATGGACAGCCATGCAAAACACGGACAGCCATGAAAAACGAATCATGGCCGTCCATGAAAATCATGGACAGCCATGAAAAACAGGGACAGCCATGAAAACGAATCATGGCCGGCCATAACGGCCGTCCATAAATGCAAAGATCAGCGCCAAAACTCCCCCTAGCGAGGACGGCCGTTATGGCCGGCCAAAACTCCCCCTAGCGATGGACGGCCATAATGGACGGCCATGACGCTCTGAGGGATTTAGCTGCCTCTCGATTAACGCAATATATGACGTCGTCACGTAATCTAGTGACTTTTCAGAGAGACAATAGCCATTTTTGGTGAGATGCATCTGTCTTAAACCGTTTTCAGATATTTCATTATTTAGCAGCATATTATGACATGACTAGGCTTTCCAACCTGTTCGGTGTAGCTTGATCTCGGGTTGAGTAACAACGTCCAACAGCCGTTGTAGCCGCTCCCTTTCCTCCTCAGAACGAGAGATTTCTTCTTTAAACTCAGCATGCGTTTTTTCAAATCCTCCAAAAATCTCCAAAGCTGCCATTGTGAGGACCTCACGGATCAATTCTCTAAACGCATCTAGTTTAGACATTTTAGCGGTGGAAAACGTGACACTTTGTTTTTGGCGCCTATCTCTCTCCCTCGTCTAGTAGGCTACAGTTCTTTGTGAATAGTCGTGAGCATGGTCGTGAGGGCCAGCTCATATATAATTTACAACACTTCCGTTTCTACCTTCATCTCGTGCAATGAAACAAGCAAACCATGCGGAACAGACTCCAGAAATCACGCTTTGTTACCGACCTTCGACTCGCTTCCGAAATAACTCAAACCAAACTCGAGGATAGCGTTTCCAATTCATATTGATTTGATATTGTTATTACGAATGCCATTAGGCCTATAGATGTAATAATGTGTTAATTAAATTCAAAAAAGATCGTGAAGAAGAAAAAAAAAGATAGCGTTTCCGGGTCCCGCACGTAAATATTTCCGGGTGTAAACAAATGTCTTGTTGTTGAAGCACAGCCTTCATAATATAATAGTAGAACTACAACATGTAGCAAGTCATCAGTGTTAGGCTATTTTGACGTAGGACACATAACCATACTAATAATAACAAATTATAATAGCTAGGGGGCATCTTCAAATAATTATTCTGAAGTGTCAGTAATGATCAGCAGATTTATAGCCGTTTTCTTTTTACATCAACTTAACCCTTGTGTTATCTTCGGGTCATTGTGACCCCCCCCACGTGTTGTGACAACTGTACCTCATACAAAAATAAAGTGAAGCATTTTCTTTTAACCGTCGGGCTGTCTCACACCCCCACAGCACAAATGTTAAAAGAAAATGCTTTTTATTTGTTTTAGTGTTGGGTAAAACAATTTTTTTCTTCCTTAAATGGATTTAACAGGAATGAGGGTTTGACTCTTCGCTTGCGTGTCGATTGCTTCTTGGTCATGTGACCCCAACACACCCCAACTCATTTATAACTACACATTTAAGTTGTTGCAGTTCACACAAACACCAAAACAAGATTTACGACCGCACATTTTTGAAACGCACACTTCTACAAGATTAGTCACATTTTATTATTCAAAATGTCAACGACAACACTGGCCTAGTTTGTAATCTGCTCCATTAACGTGTAGGAGGATTTCCAGGAAGTCTGTTTATCCAACTCTCCATTTCTTCACACGCTTGGTCGCCATGACGAGGACAACCCAGTACACCACTCTGAGTTTTAACCTCCACAACCCACCCTTCACCCCCACCCACCCTCCCTTCACCCCCACCCCCACCCTCCCTTCACCTCCACCCACCCTTCACTCAAACCTCTAGGACACCAGAAGGTAGAAGACTGCATCTCTCTCCTTCATGGGGACCCAGCACCTGTGAAGGACGCCCGAAGGCTTTGATGCATTCCTGGCAGTGAGACGGCCTGGCGTGGGCACCCAGGCCGCCCTGCTGACCCAGAACTCTCCCGCACCCCTGGCACTGATGACCTTTGCCCCCCGCGTGTCTCTTCAGGTGATCCAGCAGGTGTTGCTTCTGGATGAAGGCTTTGCTGCACTCGGGACACTGGAAGGGTTTCTCTCCCGTGTGAGTCCTCATGTGGAAGCGGAGGCTCGTCCTCTGGCTGAAGGCTTTGCCGCATTCCGAGCACTGGTGTGGTTTCTCCCCCGTGTGCGTCCTCATGTGCACCATAAGAAGTGGCTTCTTACTAAACACTTTGCCGCAGACCGGGCACTTGAGCGGTTCCTCGCCCGTGTGGCTTCGGACGTGTATCTGCAGACTGGAAGCCGTTACGTAACATCGACTGCACGCTGGGCATTTGAATGTCTTTTTTTTGGGAGGGTAGGCCTCCTCTGGCAAACAGTCTGGAGCTACGAAGGACAGAAGCTGGAAGTCGCTGGATGGATCCTCCGATCTACAAACCCGCCCACCAGGATCTGCTTTGACTTGCTCCTCAGTTGTGTTGGTGGGTAGAGAGTCTTCTTCTGTGTTCTCCACAGGATGACTTTGCTCAAGACGTGAAAGTTCAGAGGTGTTCTGATCGCAGTAGAGTTTCACACTAGGGAGTCTGGGGAGTACAGTGGTTTCAGACTGCAGTCCTTGGAGCTGCTCTTCCTCTTGACTGGTCCACAGCTCCTGTTCCTCTTTAATCTGTGGGGGCTCCGGGAGAGAGAGCTGCTGCACATCTAGGGGAAGAAAGAGAAAGGAAAATAATGGAAATCTACTTTATTCTTTTGTTACTCAACTCGCCCAACAGAAACATGTCATGTCCGGTAGAAAAACACGAGCGTAGCCTATGATATGTGGGGGACGGGGGACAATATAGGAACGCCGCCCGACTTCATACAGAGAAGCTCACTAAGTTAACAAGTGTAGCTAGCTAACTTACAAGTAACAACGAATGTGACCACAGCAGATGGGAAAGTTTCACCGATAGAACCTGTTACTGTAAGCATGACCCGGTAGAGACGTACCATCCAACAGTCCTTGTAGCCGCGCGCTCTGCTCCCTGAAAAGCGAGATTTCCTCTTCGTACTCGGCAAACGTTTTTTCAACGGCTCCGAAAATCTCCAAAGCTGCAGTTGTTAATCTATCACTGATAAACTCTCTAAATAGCTGTAGTTTGGACATTATGAAATGTTCTCACTGCCTATATACGACAACACAGGTAAGTTTAAGATAGCTAATTAGCGTTAACTCACTAGCTTGTGCTACGTGTTGGCTGTGCTGTTCTCGAATTAATTGTTTTTGTATATGTCGAGACCCCAAACTATTTGTCCCATCTCCAGGTAAACCTTTCAGTGTTCTTCGCGTTTAATTTGACATGCTATTAGGACACCATTGATCCCAAGACTGTAATGTAGCTAACCTATTCGACTAGCTTTCCCTACGTTTTTGAAGAAACCGAAAACCGGATGAAAAACACCCGTATAAACAACCTCTTCCGGTTTCAGTGGCGTTGGCATCTGAGAAATAAAACAATTAATTTATAATTCTAGAAACAAAGTGCCCGACTAAATCCATATTTACTACAAATTAAATGAAGAAAAATGCATATTTTTATTTAATTTTGTTCTTACATTGAAACATAAAAAACAAAAAAGTGTACAAAAATAGACCAATGCTTAGCAAAACAGCTGTGATATTACGTGTGTGAGTGAATGTGTGTATGTTGATGTACAGTCGTTGAGCACGTGTCAGTAACAGTCCACAATGACTTCTTCAGTGGGCAGTGTAGCCGTCAGTATGTCTTGCAGCAGAGACAAGGGAGAGTTCTGAACATAATCACTGCTCTGGCTCACAACTCTATGCCTGTCCTCCAAAGCCAGCGAACACAACACCTCACACACACTCACGTCCTCACACACACTCACACTCTCCCCAGCCTCACACACACCCACATTCTCTCCACCACACACAACCTCCTTTCCTGACCCATCACCGGCCTCCGAGCCAACCTCATCCAGCCTATCAGAGTCTCCCGTCTGTCTCGGCCAATCGCAACCCTTCCTGCCCCGTCTCATCTCCAGGCACTTCCTGACTACGTCCCGCTCCCAGGCCTGCCCCCCGACGTCACACGTCACCATGGCGACCTCGCCGGTCGCCGTGACGCCGTCGGGGAAGAGTGTGCGTCGCAGCGCAAGCAGCACGCCGCATGCCTGCTGCACCACCGGCCTGTCGCAGTCAAACAACCCGTTCAGGAGCACACGCACCACTCCTGTCTGAACCAGACCGCTCAGCGCAAGCGCTAGGTCTGTCCCCCCACAGCCACCATACTGAGAGCCCAGGGGCGTGTGTGTGTTGGCGGGAGTGTGTGTGGTCAGTGCTGGCATCGTGGCGTAAGGGTGTGTGACCTCTGAACCGAGAGGGCTTCCTCCATCAGCAGCTCCGCCAGCTCCAGGGTATGAACTTTGACCTCCCAGTCCAGGTCAGCACTGCCTAGCTGTAGGACGGCTTGCAGGGGCGTGGCCAGGGACCAGGAAGAGGATGATGAGGGGCATGTCTTGAGCCAGGTGATGAAGAACTGGACAACGGCTCGTCTAGGAAAGGCCTCGGAATCCTGGGAGAGGATCTCCAGAAGTCTGGGTACTATGGCAACCTAGAGAACACACGAACATAGACACACAGGTATAGACACCATAGCAAATAAGCCGAAGCAGGAGTTTAGAATAGGCAAGTGAATATCATCCACAGGTGCTAATGGTGCAATCACACAGCACACTGGATTCAACCCTCTGTGTGGGCGTTAGAAGCTACGTAGTAGCTACTATGCTAGCTACTATGCTAGCTACTATGCTAGCTACTATGCTAGCTTCTATGCTAGCTACTATGCTTTTATCACCAACAGCAGAAAAGGTCTTGTTAGCTCCACACCGCGCCGCTGCCTGTGTGACGCCCTGTTATTCAGGCCTCACCTGTTCCAGCACGGCGGGCTCCGCCCCCTGTTGGAGACTGAGCCGTAGCGTCCCTGCCAGACCAGCGATGGCGCTAGCTCTCACGTAGCTCTCAGGGTCGGCCAGCGCCTCGGTGAGGAGCGGGGTGGTACTGCGGCCCAGCGAGCCCTCACACACGACAGCCAGCTGGCTGAGGAACTCCAGGGTGGAGTCACGCACCTCCCAATGAACGTCACACACGCGCTTCCTCAGTACAGGGAGGAGCTCTGTGGCGTACAGACA
>CAEFZP010000191.1:2500-25000 GCA_903064625.1 Mallotus villosus | reverse complement strand
ACAGGTACACTCTTAACTTTTAAGGTTCATGTTGTTCAATTGTAACTTGTTTAACTTCATGCTCTTATGATTCTTCCCTTTGGCACTTATTTTAGTTTTTTTCACAATGTATGATTCATGTTTGACTACTTGCAATGTTGGGGATATCTCATGTTATGATCAGTGACCTATGCACTTTTGTAAAGCTCTCTCTTGGAAGTCGCTTTGGATAAAAGCGTCTGCTAAATGAATAAATGTAAATGTAATGTAAATGTGTGTGTGTTGCCTAGGTCAGTGGTTCTCAAACCTGGTCCTCAAGTACTATATGTTTCCCTGCTCCAACACACCTGATTTAAATTAATGGTCATTAACAGGCTTCTGTATCTAGATAACGACCCATTCATTTAGGGTGTGCGTGTGTGTTGCCTACGGTGTGTGTTACCTAGGGTGTGTGTGTGTTGCGTAGGGTGTGTGTGTGTGTGTTGCCTACGGTGTGTGTTGCGTAGGGTGTGTGTGTGTTACCTGCTGTGTGTGGCTCCAGGAGAGGTACTCCGGTAAGGATCTCCAGGGGCAACAGGAGTATAGAGATGGCCTTGAGCGTGTGCACTGGGTCACTGGAACACAGGATTAACTGCATTGACGTCTAACACAAGAGTGTTTCTGCGCACTGCAGTAATGCAGTGACACAGACTGACGTGATGCAAAAAAGACTATGGTTGGGGGCGATATCGCCGCGCGGTGGTCTCCGTGGTTACCGGTGGTTCCTCCGCAGCGTGGCGGCGGCAGCGTGGACGGCGTCGGAGGAATTCTGGGAATCCAAGATGGAGGTCAGGAGTCTGCAGATGGTCGGGTCAGGTACAGGGAGCCTGGAGGGACACCAACACCCTCATATACACACACACACACACATATATACACACACACACATGTATATACACACATGTCCAATACCCCCAACGGCTCCCCTACGCTGTTGGACATCTGATTGGTGAGGACAGGTGTCCATCATATATAGAGGCACTCCCCACTAGCCAATCGAAAATCATGCTGAAGCTACCCCATGGTCATCATATGGTCTCTCAAGTGTCTACAGACAGGGCCTGACCCATGACCTGTAGGCCTCTGGTTGCTATGCCAACCAGGCTGACTGACCTGTAGGCCTCTGGTTGCTATGCCAACCAGGCTGACTGACCTGTAGGCCTCTGGTTGCTATGCCAACCAGGCTGACTGACCTGTACGACGTCAGCAGGACATCTGTGAGCTGCGGCATGAGCTGGCTGCGGCCTGCTCTGACCAGCGGCTCCAGGAGGCCTGGGACTCGCCTGAGCAAGGTTCCCCAGAGAGGAGCCCTGGCCTGGGCTAGGAGCAGGCCCAGCAGCCTCAGGCTCTGGAGGGTCTGGAGGTGCTTGTCGGAGGTCAGAGACTCCTCCAGGTGGTCCGTGATGGCTACCGTGACGCAGTCGTGCTCCGCACTGGTCGCCATGGCCACAGGGAGGTGTTCCGCGCTGGTCGCCATGGCCACAGGGAGGTGTTCCGGGCCGGTCGCCATGGCCACAGGGAGGTGTTCAGGGCTGTTGTCCGTGGAAGCACCTGCTTGTCCCGCTTCACCCTCCTCTCCGGACGACCCCATTGGCTGGAAGAAGATCACCAGGTGGGCGAGGAGTTGATTGGCAGCTGAAGCCACGAATAGGCTGGGGTCTGTCTGGAGCTGGAGGAGGGGCTTGGTGAGTCCTGATGGGCCAACATTAAAGACAGAGATACAACAAGTGGACACACCACTGTTTAGAATGAGAGACGGAGGCTGTTCTAGACTAGATATATCTAGCTGCTTATCCAGCTCTGACAGACCTAGACACACACCTCTCTGAACCAGGAAGTGAAGAGCCAATCGATGCTGCAGCATGCTCCTCAAACCTTGGATCCAGCCAATCCGCACGCAGGGATCCTCCCATAACCCCGCCTCCTGCCAGCCTTCAATGTTGTAGGCCACGCCCAGAATGGAGCCCTCCTGAGGATGGAGAGCAGAGATATCAAATCAAATCAAAATGTATTTGTATAGCCCTTTTTACACGCAAGCATGTTACAGAGGGCTTCACATACGCCCATAGAGCTGCCCCTCAACCAACCTAAACCCTCAAGATATCAGCTATGTCTCTTTCTCCAACCCTCTGTCTTTCTCTCTGTCTCTTTGTCAATCCCTACCTTTGCACCAATTTGATGATGAAGATAACAGACTTTGTGAAGAGACGGGTGTGATTAGCACCCCCTGGGGTGTGTCAATCATGTTACCTGCAGGAGCCTGAATCCATCTTCCCTCGCCGCTAGCAGGCCCGTGAGCCTGAGAGCGAAGGAGAGGATGCTGGGACCTGTAGTTTTGTTGTGGAACACGGTGGATAGGAACTCAGTCAGACAGGGTTGGATCTCCAGCCGGGAAAGAGAACGGTCTGGAACACAGAGGATATGATTACAGCAGAGAGAGAGAGGGAGAGAGGGGGGGTGGGGGTTTGTGTATTGTGTATCTCTTTTTTCTCTCTCTGTCTTTCTCCTCTCCTTTTTCTCTCTTTTTTTCTCTCTTTTTCTCTCTCTCTCTCTCGCTCTTTCGTTTCTCTCTCTCTCTGCATTCTAGCTCCTCTCTTGTTCTTTCTCTCTCTCTCTCTCTCTTCTTGCTCCTCTCTTTTCTTTTCTTTTTCCTTTTTGTTTTTTTCTCTCTCTCTTCTCTCTCTTTCTTTCTCCTCTCTCCTGTTTCTTCTTTCTCTCTCGCTCTTTTCTCTCTTTTTTCTCTCTCCCTCTTTCTCTCGCTCTCTCTCTTTTGTCTCATCTCCTCTCCCTCTCGCGCTCCTATCCCTCACTCGACACGATACATAGACGAGACAGATGGGGATGTGAGCGAGAGACAGAGGTAGCATGAGGCAGTTTGTCCTTGTTTTAATGAAGTAAGAACGAGTTCCAGGGTTAGTTGTTCACCTCCAATATCCTTGGTCAGTCCAGAAAGCCAGTCTAGGAGTTTCTCCAGGCTCGTGTCGTCCGGTAAAGACTGTTTGGGATCCGCGAGGACCTCACACACACGGGGCAGCAATGCGAGACACTCTCTGTCCATGGTGCTGAAAAGTGGACGTAAATGAACCAGTCAATTTAAATGCTAAGTTAACTTGGCTAAGTTATTAGACAAAACATTGTTACTTTACGCCACATCAAGCATAAACATTAGCGTCACTCCCTGGAAAATATAACGCGTGTAGCTTTGTCCTCTATATTTCACACCCATTGACCTTTACACCCACATGTTATATCGTTACAATAAATGAATCTAGAGAGCCAAAACTCCATTATTTTACAAACTTTGAGCTTGCTAGTTGAAATGTAGCTATCTCGCGGGAACGTTTCTCATTCTACCAGCGTGTAGCTACGGAAAGCAGAGTGTGTGGTTTGTAACAGCACCGAATATGACTTGAAACTGCGTAGTTTCTCTGACCTATCACTGTTTGATAGACTAAATGTCATTACTAAACCTGTCTACATACTATCCATCTCTGCTTCCGGTACAGCGACGCCGGTGGTCCGCGCAAATTCCTGCTCTACGTTTTCAACACTTCGTCCATTTTCACGTAATCGCACATGGTGCCACACCAGTCGCTAACCGTCTGCCGTCCACAACGGAAAATTCTATTCTATTGACACTATCAAACTAACCCCAAATCAGTTAAATGCAAGATACGGTAGATATGGCGGACGACCCTGAGTATGACGAAGAGGAGCCTTCCTTCAGCGACCCAGAGGACTACGAAGATGACATCGAGGATGAGGGTATGCGGCCGCAGGAAATATGCCGGCTTTGTGCGGCCTAGCTAGCTAAGCACTTACCTGTAACTAGCTAGCTAAAATCTGGATACATATTACCGAGTTAGCTACAGCGTTGTTGTATATGGTTTATAAAATATTAGAATTCATCCGAAACCTAAACGACTGTTACTGCATGTCGATATGTTAGCAAACAGTCAGCGATCAACTCAAGCGAACGTCACCTAGCTAACGTTAGCGGTTATTATGTAGCTAGCATGCTAACGCCTCAGTCAAGCCTCGCCCTCGCGCATCTTCTCTAAATGTCCCCATGTTTGAGTTGATCTGCTAATGGCGGTGTTACGGCATATCTTACATGACTGTGGGTGAGGTGGTTTAAAATATATAAAATATGGTTAAAAAACAACCATATTTGTAACTTAAAAACGGTAAATGAGGACTACCATCTGCTAGAGTAGCTAGCTAGAGTTGTCGCTAGCTACGATCAGATAAGGACTCCGGACAGACGAAGACACCCTAGCTTTACAACTGGCAGTTTTCGGTGGCAAAAGAATAGATCATGTATTTGACACCCTCCAACCAACCCTGCAAGGTACCTACCCACGCAACTTGACGATCGCTTTGTCCTGATGTTTTGCAGAGATGCTCGAGGATGTACTCCGGGAGAAGCCCCAGGAAGCAGACGGTATCGACTCGGTGGTGGTGGTGGATAACGTGCCCCAAGTCGGCCCGGAGAGACTGGAGAAGCTCAAGAACGTCATCCACAAGATCTTCTCAAAGTTTGGAAAAATCACCAACGAGTTTTACCCCGACGCTGACGGTCTGACCAAAGGGTGAGTAGCAGAAGAATGTGGAGATGCCTTTAACGTGTCCTAATCACGATGAAGGCAACACTGACACAAAACCTAAGCACACAAGGCAACATCAACATGCATTGAGTAGGATTTGCTAAAGCAACATTTTCAGGTCTGTGGAGAATAGCTACATTCAGGTGGCTCTCTCTGACACAGTTAGTGTTCCAGCCTTTACTATCCTAGCAATCACACACACACACACACACACCACACACTCTCTTTCTGTCACTCACACATGCTCTCTTTCACATTTACACACACGCTCTCTAACACACTCTTACTCACTCTCACACCCTCTCTCTCACACACACACTGCTCTCTAACACACACACGCTCACACCCTCTCTCTCTCACACACACACACACTCTTTCTCTTTCTGTCACTCACACATGCTCTCTTTTACATTTACATACACGCTCTCTAACACACTCTCACACTCTCTTACTCACTCTCACACACTCTCTCTCACACACACACTCTCACACATGCTGTCTTTCTCATTTACACACACGCTCTCTAACACTCTCTCTCTCTCTGTCACATCTCTCTCTCTCTCTCTCTCTCTCCTACCTGTCAGGTATATCTTCCTGGAGTACGGGGCTCCCACCCAGGCTCTGGAGGCGGTGAAGAACGCCGACGGTTACAAGCTGGACAAGCAGCACACCTTCAGGGTCAACGTCTTCACCGACTTCGACAAGTAAGACAATCACTCACCTGACCTCCTCTCACGCCCCTTTCTACACAACACAGGGTGCCAAGCACAGTGCTGTACAGGAGAGACAACACAGGGTGCCAAGCACAGTGCTGTACAGGAGAGACAACACAGAGTGCCAAGCACAGTGCTGTACAGGAGAGACAACACAGAGTGCCAGGCACAGTGCTGTACAGGAGAGACAACACAGGGTACCAGGCACAGTGCTGTGCAGTAGAGACAACACAGGGTGCCAGGCACAGTGCTGTACAGTAGAGACAACACAGGGTGCCAGGCACAGTGCTGTGCAGTAGAGACAACACAGGGTGCCAGGCACAGTGCTGTACAGTAGAGACAACACAGGGTGCCAGGCACAGTGCTGTGCAGTAGAGACAACACAGGGTGCCAGGCACAGTGCTGTACAGTAGAGACAACACAGGGTGCCAGGCACAGTGCTGTGCAGTAGAGACAACACAGGGTACCAGGCACAGTGCTGTACAGGAGAGACAACACAGGGTGCCAGGCACAGTGCTGTACAGGAGAGCACAGACACAGGGTGCCAGGCACAGTGCTGTGCAGTAGAGACAACACAGGGTGACCCAGGCACAGTGCTGTGCAGGAGAGACAACACAGGGTACCAGGCACAGTGCTGTACAGTAAATGTCAAGGCCAGGAGAAGTCCTACAGGACAAGGCTACACTCTGTCTCTGAGTAAAAGTCTTGTTATTGACCTACAGGACGAAGCTGAGACCGAATGAAACGTGGGTTAACGTAATGTTACGTTAAAGTATGTTACGTTAATGTAACGTTAATAATGTACGTTAAGTAACGTTAATGTACGCGTGTGTCTGACATGCTGTCTAACTGTGTGTGTTCCAGGTACATGAACATCAGCGATGAGTGGGAGACTCCAGAGAAACAGCCTTTCAAGGACTTTGTAAGTCGGTTCAGTCCTGATGTGATGTCATGACATGTGATGTCATGACATGTGATGTCATGGCATGTGATGGCATGTGATGTCACGGCGTGTTCCTCGTGGCGTGTTCCTCGAGGCGTGTGCTCTCTGTGGCCTCACACTGGGTGCTGTTATCCTAGAAAGTGTGCAGACTTCATCATTGTTTGTTTTTACTTCCTGTGTGTGTTACCAGGGTAACATGCGTCATGGATCGAGGATTCGGACTGCCGTGACCAGTACAGCGTCATCTACGAATCAGGAGAGAGGACAGCCATCTTTGCCAATGACGCCAAGGAGCCAATCGTAGTTGAGGAGAGGGCGGTGAGTAAACAGTCTCGGCCTATCGCAGCAGAGAGTGGGATTGTTTCAATTGCTTTGATTCTGACATCACAGGCTTCAGATACAGGGTGTTGATCTTTCTGTTGTCCTGTACATCCTTCTCTTCTTCTCCTTTCTGCTGTCCTGTACACCCCTCTCTTCTTCTCTCCTTTCTGCACCTGCTTCTGTCTCTCAACACCATTCTCTCTATCCCTCTTTTAACTGTCTTGTCTGTCTTCATCCTCTCTCCGTCCCTCTCTCTCTCTCGTCCCCCTCTCCATCCCCCTCCTCTCTCTGTCTCCTCCTCTCCCCTCTCCTCCTCTCTCCATCCCCCTCTCCTCTCCTCCTCCTCCTCCTCTCCTCCTCTCCCCTCTCCTCCTCTCTCCATCCCCCTCTCCTCCTCTCCCCTCTCTCCCTCTCCATCTCTCCTCCTCTCCTCCACCCCCCTCTCTCTTCTGCTCCCTCCTCCTCTCCCCTCTCCTCCTCTCTCCATCCCCCTCTCCTCCTCTCCATCCCCCTCTCCTCCTCTCCCCTCTCTCCTCTCCTCCTCTCTCCACCCCCCTCTCTCTTCTCCCCTCTTCCTCTCCTCTCTCCCCTCCTCTCCCCTCCCCTCTCCTCCTCCCTCTCTCTGCTCTCTCCATCCCCCTCCTCTCTCTCCTCAGCGCTGGACGGAGACCTACGTCCGCTGGTCTCCCCGGGGGACCTACCTGGCCACCTTCCACCAGAGGGGCATTGCATTGTGGGGCGGAGAGAAGTTCAAGCAGATTCAGAGGTTCAGCCACCAGTGGGGTCTCTCTCATCGACTTCTCCCCCTGCGAGAGGTACCAGTACCCCCTCATCAATCATCACTATGACTGATCCCCTATCCATCCTCCCCTAGCCCCTGATTTATGTAGACCTGAATCCGCTCTTTATGAACGAAGAGCTCACCCACATACTCAAGGGTCTGGGTAATCACACCCGTCATCCTTCATGAACTGATCCTAGTGATCGCGTTGTTTTCGGTCACCAGAATCACAGTGCCATCACCAGAGATGTACATCACGAAGCGTGTTCCCTGACGTAGTGTGTTTCAGGGTGGCTGTGAGCAGCTGTGTGTGACCTCTGTGTGACCTCTGTGTGACCTCTGGCCCCTCCCCCAGGTACGTGGTGACCTTCAGCCCCCTGATGGACACCAAGGAGGACCCTCAGGCCATCATCATCTGGCGACGATCCTCACGACAACAAGAAGAGGGCTTCCACTGCGAGAGCTCCGCTCACTGGCCATCTTCAGTTAGTACACACACACACACACCACACACACACACACCACACACACACACACACACACACACACCACAGCACACACACACACACACACACACCACACACTTGCCCATCTTCAGTTATACACACAACACCAAACTACACATACCGCCTTCGACACATGGATTCAGCCTTACTATTTGACATGGCACTGCCCCTCTCAGTAGAGGCTCTAAACGTGTGTGTGTGTGTGTGTGTGTGTGTGTGTGTGTGTGTGTGTGTGTGTGTGTGTGTGTGGTGTGTGGTGTGTGTGTTGTGTGTGTGTGTGTGTGTGTGTTGTGTGTGTGTGTGTGTGTGTGTGTGTGTGTGTGTGTGTTTGTGTGTGTGTGTGTGTGTGTGTGTGTGTGTGTGTGTGTGTGTGTGTTGTGTGTGTGTGTGTGTGTGTGTGTGTGGTGTGTGTGTGTGTGTGTGTTTGGTGTGTGTGTGTGTGTGTGGGTGTGTGTGTGTGTGTGTGTGTGTGTGTGTGTGTGTGTGTGGCTTCCGGTGGCGTCACGACGGGAAGTTTTTTCGCCAGGATGACCCAGGACCCCTCTGAGCATCTACGAGACTCCAGTAAGTCTCTCTCTCTCTCTGCCCTGTCTCTCTCTCTGCCCTGTCTCTCTCTCTCTGCCCTGTCTCTCTCTCTGCCCTGTCTCTCTCTCTGCCCTGTCTCTCTCTCTGCCCTGTCTCTCTCTCTGTATCTGTGTGTGTGGGTGAGGCTGATACTAACATCTTCCTTGTCTCTCTCCAGTCTATGGGCCTGCTGGACAAGAAGAGTCTGAAGATCTCTGGGATCAAGTAAGTCCTGTTTCCTCAGACCCGCCCCCCTGGGTGTAGATCAGCCTGTCTGGCCCTCAGGGACCCCCCCTGGGTGTAGATCAGCCTGTCTGGCCCTCTGGGACCCCCCCTGGGTGTAGATCAGCCTGTCTGGCCCTCAGGGACCCCCCCTGGGTGTAGATCAGCCTGTCTGGCCCTCAGGGACCCCCCCTGGGTGTAGATCAGCCTTTCTGGCCCTCAAGGACCCCCCCCTGGGTGTAGATCAGCCTGTCTGGCCCTCAAGGACCCCCCTGGCCCTCAGGGACCCCCTGGCCCTGCATGGTTTCCTCACCCCCTCTCCCCTCCAGGGACTTCTCCTGGTCTCCGGGAGACAACATCATAGCGTTCTGGGTTCCGGAGGACAAGGACATCCCCGCCCGCGTGACGCTGATGCAGCTGCCGTCGCGTCAGGAGATCCGCGTGAGGAACCTGTTCAACGTGGTGGACTGCAAGCTGCACTGGCAGAGGAACGGGGACTACCTGTGTGTGAAGGTGGACCGCACGCCCAAGGGCACGCAGGGAGTCGTCACCAACTTTGAGATCTTCCGCATGCGGGAGAAACAGGTGCCGGTGGACGTGGTGGAGATGAAGGGTGGGTGTGGACGGAGACACACGTAAACACACACACACGTAAACACACACACACACGTAAACACACACACACACACGTAAACACACACACACACGTAAACACACACACACGTAAACACACACACACACACGTAAACACACACACACGTAAACAAACACACACACGTAAACACACACACACGTAAACACACACACACACACTTAAACACACACACACACACGTAAACACACACACACACACACGTAAACACACACACACGTAAACACAAACAAACCAATATAAAAGGAACACCTGCTAATAAATGGAGATAAGATAAGATAACAGGGTAAGATAAGGTAACAGGGTAAGATAAGGTAACAGGGTAAGATAAGGTAACAGGGTAAGATAAGATAACAGGGTAAGATAAGGTAACAGGGTAAGATAAGGTAACAGGGTAAGATAAGGTAACAGGGTAAGATAAGGTAACAGGGTAAGATAAGATAACAGGGTAAGATAAGGTAACAGGGTAAGATAAGGTAACAGGGTAAGATAAGGTAACAGGGTAAGATAAGGTAACAGGGTAAGATAAGATAACAGGGTAAGATAAGGTAACAGGGTAAGATAAGGTAACAGGGTAAGATAAGGTAACAGGGTAAGATAAGGTAACAGGGTAAGATAAGGTAACAGGGTAAGATAAGGTAACAGGGTAAGATAAGGTAACAGGGTAAGATAAGGTAACAGGGTAAGATAAGGTAACAGGGTAAGATAAGGTAACAGGGTAAGATAAGGTAACAGGGTAAGATAAGGTAACAGAGGTGAACTTATTTTCATCTAGTAGCAGTTCTTCTTTGTGTATAATAAAAATATATATATTTGTTGTACAGTTGCTGTAGGTTTTTTAATTAGATTTTAAACGGGTTTATTGTGTATGTTTTCCTATGTGCTCATTTCCCTGGCGTGCTTGTGACCTTGTGTTCCTCTTGCAGAGAGCATCATAGCGTTCGCCTGGGAGCCTAACGGCAGCAAGTTTGCCGTTCTGCACGGAGAGACGCCGCGCATCAGCGTGACCTTCTACCACGTCAAGAACAACGGCAAGATCGAGCTCATCAGTGAGTTAGCGCCTTCCTGCTGTTCTCAACACTTTACGGCACTCCGCCACGCTTTGCGGCGCTCCCCCACGCTTTACGGCACTCCCCCACGCTTTGCGGCGCTTTGTTTACTTATTTCAACACATGTATTTAGATTGAAACAATGTCATTTATCAACAACTCCAACGTATGGTGTGTGTGTGTGTCTCCAGAGATGTTTGATAAGCAGCAGGCCAACAGCATCTTCTGGAGTCCTCAAGGACAGTTCCTGGTGCTGGCAGGACTCAGGAGGTGAGTGTGTGTTAGTCTGTGTGTGTGTTAGTCCTTGTGAGTGTGTGTTAGTCTGTGTGTGTGTGTGTGTGTGTGTTAGTCTGTGTGAGTGTGTTGTGTGTGTGTGAGCCTGTGAGTGTGTGTTAGTCTGTGTGAGTGTGTTGTGTGTGTGTGAGCCTGTGAGTGTGTGTTGTGTGTGTGTGTGCGTGAGCCTGTGTGTGTGTGTGTGTGTGTGAGCCTGTGTGTGTGTTGTGAGTGTGTGTGTGAGCCAGTGTGTGTGAGTGTGTGAGCCTGTGTGTGTGAGTGTGTGAGCCTGTGTGAGTGAGTGTGTGAGCCTGTGTGAGTGAGTGTGTGAGCCTGTGTGAGTGTGTTGTGTGTGTGTGTGTCCCTGTGGTAACCCGTGGTAACCCCTGTCCTCCCCAGCATGAACGGGGCGCTGGCCTTCGTGGACACGTCAGACTGCACCATGATGAACATAGCGGAGCACTACATGGCCTCCGACGTGGAGTGGGACCCCACCGGACGCTACCTGGTCACCTCAGTGTCCTGGTGGAGCCACAAGGTACACACACACACACACACACACACTACCTGGTCACCTCTGTGTCCTGGTGGAGCCACAAGGTACACACACACACACACACACACTACCTGGTCACCTCTGTGTCCTGGTGGAGCCACAAGGTACACACACACACACACACACACACACACACTACCTGGTCACCTCAGTGTCCTGGTGGAGCCACAAGGTACACACACACAATAATTAACTAACACATTAATTCATTCACAATAATCCAGACACACTTACCTATAATAAGATTAATTAATGAGTTTCTCTCGTCTCTTGTCTGCCTACCTGTCTGTGTGTACCTGTGTGGTGTGTACCTGTGTGTGTGGGTGTACCTCTGTGTGGTGTGTACCTGTCTGTGTGTGGTGTGTGTGTGTGTGTGTGTGTGTGTGTGTGTGTGTGTGTGTGTGTGTGTGTGTGTGTGTGTGTGTACCTGTCTGTGTCTGTGTGTAGGTGGACAACGCCTACTGGCTGTGGACCTTCCAGGGACGCCTGCTGCAGAAGAACAACAAGGACCGCTTCTGCCAGCTCCTGTGGAGGCCACGCCCCCCCACCCTGCTCAGCGCCGACGAGATCAAGGTGAGGAGGGGGGAGGGGCAGAGGGAGGGGGAGGGATGGGGGGAGAGCCATGGGGGAGGGAGGGGATGAAGTCATTGATTACTGATCCAGCGGTGATATTGATGCTGCCCTGGGGGTCTCTTTCTACAGCTGATCAAGAAGGATCTGAAGAAGTACTCCAAGATCTTCGAACAGAAGGATCGTCTCAGCCAATCAAAGGCCTCCAAGGTGAGCAGGAGGGGGAGGAAGGGGGGGCTGCTTGAAAACAGGCTGTTTTCTAATCTAGTCTGAGGATCCCAGCTGTAAGTAACTGTGTGTGTGTGTGTGAGTAGGAGCTGGTGGACAAGCGCAGGTCCATGATGGAGGACTACCACCGCTACAGAGAGGAGACCACACGCACCCACCAGGAGCAGAGAGAGCTACGCCTGGAGCTGAGAGGAGGTACACCTGACCCCTCACCTGTACACCTGACCCCTCACCTCTAACCCTCACCTGTACACCTGACCCCTCACCTGTACACCTGACCCCTCACCTGTACCCCTCACCTCTAACCATGACCCCTCACCTGTACACCTGACCCCTCACCTGTACACCTGACCCCTCACCTGTACACCTGACCCCTCACCTGTACACCTGACCCCTCACCTGACCCCTCACCTGTACACCTCACCTGTACACCTGACCCCTCACCTGTACCCCTCACCTGTACACCTGACCCCTCACCTGTACCCCTCACCTGTACACCTGACCCCTCGCCTGTACACCTGACCCCTCACCTGTACACCTGACCCCTCACCTGTACACCTGACCCCTCACCTGTACACCTCACCTCTAACCATGACCCCTCACCTGTACCCCTCACCTGTACACCTGACCCCTCACCTGTACACCTGACCCCTCACCTGTACCCCTCACCTGTACACCTCACCTCTAACATGACCCCTCACCTCTAACATGACCCCTCACCTGTACACCTCACCTCTAACCATGACCCTCACCTGTACACCTGACCCCTCACCTCTAACCATGACCCCTCACCTGTACACCTGACCCCTCACCTGTACACCTGACCCCTCACCTCTAACCATGACCCTCACCTGTACACCTGACCCCTCACCTCTAACATGACCCCTCACCTGACCCCTGACCTCTCTCTCCAGGAGTGGACACAGACGAGCTGGACAGCAATGTGGACGACTGGGAGGAGGAGACCATCGAGTTTTTTATCAACGAAGAAATCATTCCCCTCGGAGATCTGTAGTCCCCTACGCAGGTAAGACACACACACACTCACACACACACACTCACACACACACACACACTCATACACACACACACACATACACACACACACACTCATACACACACTCACTCACTCACACACTCACACACACACTCACACACACACTCATACACACACACACTCATACACACACACACTCATACACACACACACTCACACACACACACTCATACACACACACACACTATTACACACACACACTCATACACACACACACTCATACACACACACACTCATACACACACACACTCACTCATACACACACACACTCACTCATACACACACTCATACACAAACACACACTCATACACACACACACTCACTCACACACACACTCACTCATACACACTCACTCACTCACTCATACACACACTCCCTCACATACATACGCACACACACTTTAATATCATCTACCTGAAATCACAAACATTCATAGGTAAAAGACTAATTTGTACATTTTTGGGCTGATATTTGAAATACTCTTCTCTCCCCCACCTCTCTCTGTCTCTCCCCCATCTCTCTCTGTCTCTCTCCCACCTCTCTCTGTCTCTCTCCCACCTCTCTCTGTCTCTCTCCCACCTCTCTCTGTCTCTCTCCCCACCTCTCTCTGTCTCTCTCCCACCTCTCTCTGTCTCTCCCCCATCTCTCTCTGTCTCTCTCCCACCTCTCTCTGTCTCTCCCCCACCTCTCTCTGTCTCTCTCCCACCTCTCTCTGTCTCTCCCCCACCTCTCTCTGTCTCTCCCCCACCTCTCTCTGTCTCTCCCCCACCTCTCTCTGTCTCTCTCCCACCTCTCTCTGTCTCTCCCCCACCTCTCTCTGTCTCTCCCCCACCTCTCTCTGTCTCTCTCCCACCTCTCTCTGTCTCTCTCCCACCTCTCTCTGTCTCTCTCCCACCTCTCTCTGTCTCTCCCCCACCTCTCTCTGTCTCTCTCCCACCTCTCTCTGTCTCTCTCCCACCTCTCTCTCTCTCTCTCTCATCAGTTCAACCGTTTGTTGGTGGAGAGGAGAACGGAGGTGTTGATTGGAGGAGGAAGACCGCGCTTGGAATCTTGGAAGTCGCCAGAGTTCTGACATTCTACCTTTGTGACGTCATCAAAGCGTGCCTTGTCGCGTAGCGATTACAGCGAGCGAGCGAGGGAAGAAAAGAGAGGAGAGAGGGAGCAAGAGGAGAAGCATTTGAACCTCTCTCTCCCATCTCCAGACCTCTCCCTCTCTCTTTTTTCTGGTTCTAGAAATATAACAGTCCTCCCCCCCCTCCCCCCCTCCCTCCTGGACTCAGTTCATCCCTGCTGCCCGGGCTGAGTGGCAGGGCTGGTCACCGTCGTCATGGCTACGGAAACCCCCGTGGCACCAAACGAGGGGGGTGTTGTGAGCGATTTAGCGACTGTGTTTTTTAGGATGCTGAGATGGCATTACAGCGGTTTGTATCCTCCTCCCTTTAGACTCAGAGATGTTCTACTCCTCCTCTCTCATTGGCTGGACAGCCTGGGGGCGTGTCTCCATAAAGAAATAAAAAAACATGTAAAAGGTGTAATCGTCTGTGTGGTTTTGTCAAGTTAGGTTTCATGTAGATAACTTGTGCTTGTGGAACCGGTGTGAATCTCAGTCCTCAGGGTATGTAATGGGCCACCCGGGTCAATAAAGAGCTAGCTTTTCTTTGGCGTAGTTGGTAGTGGTAGCGCTTGGAAGTCGAGAGCTGGCAGGTTCGACTCCCCGTGGGGGTGAACATTGACCAGATACCTCTGATGGAGCTTGCAAGACTGCGTCTATTACATACCAGTTACACTTGGTAACTACTACCTAACAGTTTTTTTAGGTTAGCAACAACAAAACAGAGGAATAATATAGTTCCGGACACATTTTTCAGTTTATGTAGAAGTAACCATGACCACCAGCAATTTTAGATTAGACGTTATACCTTTCACTCACTGTATTCATCCCAAAGAATTATACAAATGATATAAAGTGCACAGGTAACTCACAACGTACAGTTACAGAATAAGTAATAATATTATGTAATAAAAACACGGGTAACACAATAGAATGTATATTGATGCATCAAAATAATCGAAATGACTGACCCTGTTTGGAATATAATCCAAAATTGTGTATCAATATATTAGTATAAAAATGCTGATAGTTTACACCACTGCAGGCCTTGTTAATTAATACCTATCGATAACTTTGTCATGCTGTAATTAGGCAAAATGTTCTGGTAGGCCTATGTGTGTGTGATGTTCTGATTTGTGTGTATGAGTGTTACCCTCGACCACACCCCATCATGTCACACAGGTGTGTTGGAACAGGAGTTGGACTGTTTCCATGGAGACGCAACAAAAATACAAAAATCCCCTATACTGAGAGACTTTATGGTTTATATGTGGTATTGCCGAATAACGTCATAATATTTGAAACTAACACTCATTCAGGTATGTTTGGGACTGTTGAAATAAAGCAAACCACTGAGTCTTTTGACCAGACATCTCGCGAGGGTTTGTATTTGGAGTTCTCCCTCCTCCAGTGGCTCAGTTGCTGCTCCGATCTGGTGAACTGTCTCACCCACCGACCGGACGCCCAGTAACCCACTCTGCGAGACACCGGGGTGGTATAGGATCAGCGGGAGACATGGTACCTCTTCTAAAGGTAAACCGGTAGACTTTCGCGTTTAGTCAACATTTGTGAAGGCTCCAATTAACGGTTTTGGTAGGATACTAACCGTTAATTAACGGGATAAACTGTTAATCAGTGTCTCTTGACAGCTAACCGTTGCCGTGATGCCATATATTTCAGACGAGTAGCCTGTCTGTCGGATGAAACGGGAAAACAGTAGAAACGGAAAAACAGTAGAAACAGGAGACGAGTAGACGTGTCTCAAGCAGGAGTGACAGTAACTTGGCAGGATAGAGAAGGCTGCAGGACAGCGCAGTGGAAAGTGGTGGAGCGAGAGTGTGTGTGTGTGAGAGAGTGAGAGAGTGAGAGAGTGAGAGAGTGAGAGAGTGAGAGAAAGAGAGAGAGTTTCTGTCTGTTCGTTCCCTCGTGAAAGGGCAACATTGTACTGGGCTTGTAGTCTACTGTATAAATTAGGTTCATTTTCAGAGAAGGGGGTTAGAGGGAGTGAGCGGGAGAGAGAGAGAGAGAGAGAGGAGAGAGAGATGGGGAGAGAGGAGGGGGGGGGAGAGAGAGAGAGAGAGAGAGAGGAGAGAGGGGGGGGGAGAGAGAGATGAGAGTGTGAGAGAGCAGGAGTGGGGAGAGCGAGGAGAGAGAGAGAGAGAGACAGTTCCTTGTGGACGCGTTTCAGGATCAGTCTGTCTACAGCACTTGCAGCCTGATGAACAGCTCAATCCTAGGCTACTTTTTATTAATTTAGCAGACGCATAGGTAATCAAATTGAAGTAGAAAATGTGCATATAAAAGTTAAGTAAGATCAAGGAGCGGAAGTATAGGCGTCGTTGTAACGGTGGTCGCTAGGCTATCAAGTAACTGGGAAAACACCGTAAACTAACTTCAAAATACCAACTCCTGCGTTAAACGAACACCAAAGATAGCACTCATTGTGACTAAACCCTTGGATAAAAAAAAGTTTAAGTCGTTAAAAAGGATGATTGATTGTGAAAGAATATGTCTAATTGTTATGAAGAGGTTCTTGCAGCTTAATTATTTTGTTGACGACATGGAACTTGACGGTGATTTTGTGATCCGTGGGTATGACTTTTGGTCGCGAGTTGGCTTGGTTAGAGAAAGGTTTTTAGCAGTGCACGGTTCTGAAGTCGCACCCTCGCGCCAGAAACATCACAGCGCTGAACAACAACCGGCTGCTTCCCTCGGGACGTAGCTGCCGTTTGTTCGCAGCTCGGTGCGAACCGGAGTACGAACATTCCCACGGTGCCTTTCTTTTCGGTGGTCAGATCCATTGGGGAATGAAGGCTTGAATTACTCATGTTTAGAAACCCGGTCGGACGAAGAAAGATGTGTTTGTCCTTAATTATGTGGTTTAGGTTCACATATCAAGTCCTTCTTACAGCTACAAAGTGAATAATAATCATTCACATAATAGTTACGTTGAATTAACTGTCTTGAATCACTCTAGCTTAGGAAATAACAAAGTCTGCAGCCTGGAAAATACGCTTTTTTCCCGCCCTTTTGTTTGCATCACAAAGAACAGAATCTTGTATTTTATAAATTCCACAAATTCTCAAACTGTAGTCCAGTCCCGACTCCTGGGTGTGGAACAAACTGTAGTCCAGTCCCGACTCCTGGGTGTGGAACAAACAGTGACTTCCTGTTTTGTTCACCTTGTATTTATTTACTGTGACCATCTCACTTCCTGTTTCTCCCAGGACTGGTTGCCGGCCAGGAAGTGTCCCCGGGCATGAGTCAGGGTTGCCATGGAGCTCAGATAGACCCGCCCTCTTTCCGGTTTGTTTGTCGGTGTTCCGGTAACCATGGGAACGTGGCGACAGGTGCGTGCCGCCTTCCTGATTGGCTCCCTCTTCATGATCCTGCTCATCATCTTATACTGGGACGACGTGAGCTCGCTCAACCTGTACGACCCTCTGCACGACCTGTACACCCACCGTGACCCCTGGTTGACCTCGACGCAGACCTCCAGCCCCCCCCCTCCCCCGGCCCATCCCTCACTCCTCCCTTCTCGCTCTTCTGGGGGGGCTTGGCTGCCCTAGGGAGGCTGTTTCCCTCCCTGCCCCCCTCCATGAGGGATCAGGCTGGGGGTGACTCCATTCTGGGGGAGGAGGCGGAGCCTGGAAACCACTCCCACCCTCCCCTCCCCCTCATCACTCCCGCTGGGCAGAGGAGAGGCGAAGAAGGAGGGAAGCAGAGGATGAAAGGGGAGGAGAGGGAGGAGAGAAGGAGAGAGAGGAGGAGAGGAAGAGAAAAGATGAGGAGGGGAGGCAGAAGGAGAGGAGGAGGCGGATCAGGGGTGTGTGTTCTGGAGGCGGTTCTGTGGAGTTCCCAGGGCGGACTCGGACCTTTAACCAGATCCCCAACACCGAGCTGGATCACCTGATTGTGGACGACAAACACAAGGTCATCTACTGCTACGTACCCAAGGTAGGACTGTGTGTGTGTGTGTGTGTGTGTGTCTCCTCAACCCTCCTCTCTCTCTCCCTGAGGTGACCTGTGTGTGTGTGTGTGTGCTCGTTCCTCAAGGTGGCGTGCACCAACTGGAAACGCGTGATGGTCGTCCTCTCCCAGGGTCTCCTAGCAACGGACGGACAACCCTACGCCGACCCCCAGGCGGTGCCCTCCGACCTCGTCCACAACTCCACCCTCCACCTGACCTTCGCCAAGTTCTGGCGTCGCTACGGCCGCCTCTCACGCCACCTCATGTCCGTCAAGCTCCAGAGCTACACCAAGTTCCTGTTTGTGCGAGATCCCTTCGTCCGGCTCATCTCAGCCTTCCGGAACAAACTCGCCCAGCCCAACCAGGACTTCTACCGGCAGTTCGGCGCCGTCATGCTGCGTCTCTACGGCGACGGGGGGGCGGAGCTCCCGGAGACCGCGGCGGAGGCGTTCTCGGCGGGGCTCCGCCCCTCCTTCACAGCGTTCGTCCGTTACCTGCTGGACCCGAGACGGAGAGGGAGGAGGAGTTTAACGAGCACTGGCGTCAGGTTTACCGGCTCTGCCACCCCTGCCAGGTACGCTAAAGATGCTATCATGCTGATGCTAATACTGATGCATCATGCTAATACTGATGCTATCATACTAATACCGATGCTATCATGCTAATACTGATGCTATCATGCTAATACTGATGCGTATCATGCTAATACTGATGCTATCATACTAATACTGATGCTATCATGCTAATACTGATGCTATAGCTATACTGATGCTATCATACTAATACTGATGCTATCATGCTAATACTAATGCTATCACTATGCTAACACTATCATGGCTAACATCCCAGTGTGTTTCTGGGCATCCAGGTGAACTACGACTTTGTGGGTCGTTTGGAGGATCTGGAGCGTGACGCTGACCAGCTGCTGAGGATTCTGGGAGTGGACGGCCTGATCCGCTTCCCGCCTAGCAACAGGAACCGCACGGCGACCAGCTGGGAGCGTGATTGGTTCGCTGGGGGTTCCGCTAGATCTGAGGAGGAAGCTGTACGAGCTCTATGAACCCGACTTCAAACTGTTCGGTTACCCCAAACCCCAGGATCTGTTACACCTGTAACCTACACACCTCAAACACACCTGTTGCCATGGTTGCGTGTCACCCCCTGGTTACACAGGCAGTAGCAACAGTGGTGACTACTCTGAGGATACTCAAGAGGGTGTGTGTGTGTGTGTGTGTGTGTCAGAGGGACTTCATTCAGGAACATACTAGTGTCTCCTCAACTGTTTTGTAAAGGGAAGAACATTGTGTATCTCCCAAAACGTTTTAAATACTTTTTTTAATTAATAAATCTAACTAGTTTTTGATATGGTCAAACAGACTGGCACGGCTATATTTTGTGCTACTCTGTTTTTACTGTGTACTAACGTGTTTGTTTAATTTCATGTGAGTTCTGTTTCCTATTCTGTCGCCCTCCATTCTCTTGCACATAAAGCATCACTTGTTGCGTGTGCTCAATGCTGTTGTTCCACGTGGGCCAAATCACATCGAGGTCTTTCTCAAACCAACCCTCTTTTTAGCCCCGCCCCTAGTATTCTTGCCACCTGTTGGCTGAACCACCTGTCAATCAAATACTCGTTGGCAGTCCTCTCCGCTCTTTGACAGTAAGCTTTTTTTCTCACAGCTGACGTCAGAAGTTCCGTCCCAACACGGAAATATGCAAGAATATTCGTTGCGTTATTACCATGTTTCGCCTTTTATTACCGAGATCTTACTGTCAACACGAGCCGTTGAGTCAATGTGTAGAAGGCAAAAAAGTTGTTTTTTAGCCGTTAACGTTCGGACAGATGGACGCACGCGCTGGAATTCTGGAGATAGTTCGACCTCTGTTGATAGTTTTATACCCTCGAGAAGCAGTGTAATTTATTCATGAGAAACATCAAAGAGTGGTCTTTGTGATCATGAGGATATTGGAACGTCTTCTAGCGTTGCTTCTGTTCCTATCATTGAGAGAGAACCACATTCAGGTAAACGAGCGTCTTGTTGTTGTTGACGGTGTCTATTTATGCGCCGAGAATCTAAGTGTCGGTGGGGCGATAAACATACTGCGCGTGTGTGCTGAACTGAGTGCCTGGTCTATTTCGGGGCCCCTACGGAGGGTGGGCGAGGGCGAACCGAACCGTAGGACACCATTTAAGTGCGCGCACTGACGGGAGAATATTGTAGAGACAGAGACGCTGTTTGATAATATAAAGTTGCTATATTGAATTGAAATGGCTTGAAGAGAAAACACCGCGTGTGTTTGTGTATGTATGTGTATGTATGTATGTGTATGTGTGTGTTGTGTGTGTGTGTGTGTGTGTGTGTGTGTGTGTTTGCTAAAGCACCACCTGCAGCCTGATCCTCCTGTACTAGGATGTGATGCAGAGAGTAATATGGGAGTGGTGCACATATTAAACACATATACACTTTCACACAAACACACTTTCACACACACACTTTCACACACACACACACACACACTTTCACACAAACACACACACACACCCACACACCCCACACACACACACCACACACAACACACACACACACACCCACAACACACACACACACACCACACACACACACAACCACACACACACACACACACACACACCACACACCACACACAGTCCACTCGTGTCAGGTAAGACAATCCTGCTAAAAGATTCATTATTGTTTTGTGTGATCGTACGCTCACACACTCATTATAACACATGCAGAGATAATACACACAGATACACACACATGCAACATATCCACACACACACACACATTTAAACTCATTGTCGCATCAGGCTATTTTCACTGACACGTAATATGTAGGCTGCCATCGGACACACACCACAGATACACACCACACACACACCACACACAGATCACACCCACACACACACCCATCACACACACACCCATGAAGTGTTTAAAATCTCTCATAGAACCTTACTCTCATCCTTTCCGTTCCCCTCTCCTCCCCCTCTCCTCCCCCTCTCCTCTCCCCTCCTCCTCTCCCCTGCCCCCTCTCCTCCCCCTCTCCTCCCTCCCCCCCTCCTCCCTCCTCCCTCCCCCCTCTCCTCCCTCCCTCCTCCGCCCCCCCTCCCCTCGCCTCCTCCCCCTCTCCTCCCCCTCTCCCTCCTCCCCCCTCCCCCCCTCCCGCCCCCCTCTCCTCCTCCCCCCCCCCTCCCCATCTCCCCGCCTCCCCCTCTCCTCCCCCGCTCCTCCCCCCTCTCCTCCCCCCTCTCCTCCCTCCCCCCCCCCTCGCTCCCCCCCTCTCCTCCGCTCATCTCCCGCTACCCTCTCCTCCCCCTGCCTCCCCCCTCTCCTCCCCTCCCCCCTCTCCTCCCCCCCTCCGCCTCTCCTCCCCCCCCTCTCCTCCCCCTCTTCCCCTCATCCTCCCCTCCCCCCCCCTCCCCTCGCCTCCCTCCCCCCTCTCCACCCCCCCTCTCCTCCTCCCCCCTCTCTCCCCTCCCTCTCCTCCCCCCACCCCCCCCTCTCCTCCTCCCCACGCTCCTCCCTCTCGCCCGCTCGTCCTCCCTCCCCCTCCCTCTCCGCCCCTCCTCTCTGCTGCCTCTCTCCCCCCTCTCCTCCCTCCCTCCTCCTCCTCGCCCCCTTCCATCCTCCCCTCTCCTCCCTCCCCTCTCCCCTCTCCCTCCTCCCCTCTCTCTCAGTCTCCTCCCGGCCCCTCCCCTCTCTCTACCGCCCTCCCCCCTCTCCTCCCTCCTCCCTCTCTCTCCTCCCTCCCCCTCTCCTCCCTACTCCCCTCTCCTCCCTCCCCTCTCCTCCCCCTCCTCCCCTCTTCCTCCCTCCCCCCTCTCCCGCTCTCTCCCCCCTCCCCTCCCTCCTCCCACCTCTCCTCCTCTCCTCCCTCCCCACCCTCTCCTCCCTCTCTCCTCTCTCCTCCCTCTCCTCCCCCTCTCCTCCCTCCTCCCTCTCCTCTCTCCCCCTCTTCCTCTCGCCCCTGCTCCCTCCCCCTCTCTCCCTCCTCCCTCTCTCCGCTCTGGCCTCTCTCTCTCGCCGTCTCATGTAGGAGGGTCAGCACAGTCACCCTACCCGAGTCTCTGCTTTTCGTCTCTACTCTGACGGGAGTCTACACGCTGTCAGCAAGCAGTCAGGGGACATCAAATGGACCCTTAAGAAGGTCAATAAACACACACACATACTACACATGCACACACACCTACTACACATGCACACTCACACACACATGCCATGCACACAAGACACACGTAGTTTGACATGATTGATTGAAGCTCTCTTCTCTTCAGATCCTATAATACGGTTCCTGTCTACCTGACTGAGTAAGTATCCCTCTAACACACACACA
>CAEFZP010000190.1:0-29405 GCA_903064625.1 Mallotus villosus | reverse complement strand
TATATAGATTTATTTGGGTCCTTGAAAAAGGCACTTCACCCTCCTTGCCTTGGGGGATTGTCCCTGTACTTACTTTAAGTCACTCTGGATAAGAGCATCTGCTAAATGATTACATATAAATGTATTTAATGGCTGTTGCCACCATATTCTGATTATGGAGTGATGAAAGATATCCAAAGTACCCTCTGTAGAAAATCTAAAATGTGACAAAATGAAAGGATTTGCATTCTGTCTTCATCCAATGTCCTGATTTCCACAACAATGTGTATGGTACCGTGCAATGCTCTTCACAAGTTCAATAAATGATCATTTCACTACCGTCATTGAATTTGGATGTTTAGAATTTATTTGCATTTTACAAAAACTATAAAGAGAACATTGAAAGAAATGTTGAAAACCCCTTCAAAGAACAAAGGCACAAAATACATATCTGGTACAAGCCACAAAAAAGGTATAAAAAGACCAAAACATAGAAAATAAAGAGGATCCCCTCATGTGTTCTCCCTTTCCTAGGAACACAGAAAAATAATGTCAGTGTAACCAAGTTTATTGTAATTCATTCATACATTGTCATGTACTACCTTCTTCTCATATTGAAGTGTTTCAATCTCCAGCCTCGTCTTCTTAATTAGAAGACTTTTATGCTCTATGTCGAGCTCCAGGGTCCTCTTGTAGAGGGCCCTCACATTGTCTGCTCCAACCTGAAACAAATGAAGAACATAACTGTCCCTTTGCAAGGCACACTTGGACGAAGTTGAAGGTGTCCATTTGACTGTCTTTCAAGGTTCATTGCTTACCCCATGTCTTTGACTTGGCCTTGAGGTGGAGGCCCTAGGCTCAGGGGGAGGAAGAAGTCCCTCTTCCTGCTGAGTTTAACACTATAGCAATTTAATCAATTGAGTCATATTTGAAATGAACACTTTAAGGACTTGTTTTCTCATGTTCAGACCACCATGAGCAAGTCATTACAGACACTTCAATCACAGCCACACGTTCACATACTCCATTTGTGTTGCAAGTGGTGAAAATACTCAAGTGTACCCCCAAAGCGTTCTCTGAGCAGGCAGACAGAGTTTCCTCATCTAGGACCTCCACCTGAGAAAGTGAATGGCCTATTTGATCAATATTCAGCAACCACATATGGCATACATACTGGCGTATCACTATTAGTTTCACCGTTACCTCTGTATGGCACAGTGGGACGACCGCGCTTGGTGGTGGCAGCAACACCACTGTATTTCCTGTCACTGCAGTGTACAGTAATACATTTCACTCCAACAATATTCATACATAATTGTTGAATTCACATGGTCACAAAGACTACTTGAAACATACCCTGAACATATGGCTGGGTGGCCGAGCTGCTGCCACCGGGGTCTGAACAAATGCCCCCTTGCACTCCGTCCATGATTGGGCGACCCTGATTGCTGGAGAGGGCCAGCTCCTCAGCAGTAGTGTAGTCCTTTGGAGGAGGGCCCCCTCCAGTTTTCTTCATATCACCTTTCTTCCTGTTGGCTGCAAGCAATGTAATTGTTCTATAGGCCCTTTGTAAACCAATATTCTACAAAAGGGACTGACTCAGACAATTCAGCCGTGTACTTGTTGGCCTTCAAATATGTGCAAGTATTGCCTACTGCTACTTACCGGTTTGAATGATGTTCTTGTACGCTTGGCACTGCCAGGGTTGCAACTAAAATATTACAACAACAAAAGTTTAACGTTATGGAACGCACAAGTGTAATTAGGTCACATCTTGTGCCCGGGCCAGTGATATCAATAGGCTAAGTAAATTAACGTAGCCTACGAATTGACCGCGTCGGCAATTTTCTGCCAGCTTTCTTTGCGTAATTTGGCAGCAACAACGGTGTTACTTTTGGCCATTATGATATGTTTATAGGTTTCATATGTTTGCATTATAAGTGTCTGCTCCTCCTGAGTAAAATATGCGGCTCTTGTTCTGTCCATGTTTGCGATTGGACATACGGTGCAAAAACCGCCCCTTTATGTGAATGCGCACGTCTCTAGATTGAAAAGATCTGGGTCGAGTTAGATAGTTGATAACCGCCATCGTGATACCACTTATTATTGATTGCGATTGTCTCGCTTTGTGTAGCCGGGTAACTGAAAGTAATCCAGAGCATGTTGATCGTGATTCGTAGTACAGGCCCCAGGGCTTGCCGTAATATGGTATCTCTGGCCGTACAATGTGTATGACGTAATTGACATTTTAAAAGGCTTTGTAGAACAGAAGGTGACTTCTCGATATCTAAAACCCAGTAGTGTGTATTTTTTTGGCCTCCCCTCTCGAATTCAAGATTCAAATTACTAGACAAAGAATTGTATCCTGATAAAAGTGGATTTTAAGGGGTATATCTCCATAGACCTCCATTCATTCTGCACTCGACCGTTAGCGCCGTCTTATGGAACTCGTGTGGAACTGCAACCAGTCCAGAACCCGGAACTTTCCCGAGAGTGGTAGTTCTCCTTACATTAGACATTCTCTGACAGTACTAAACACTGCATTAAGAATAATGCTTATCACTGATTGGCCACAGAAAGATAAAACATCATTTTCCTCGACATTATTTTGGTTAGTGTCGACTTTACGCCAGTGTAGCTAAGATGAAACGTACGTATCCATGGTGCAACCACACATCGTCTTAGCTTTAGTATCAAACTAACTAGTTTAAATGTATCGTTTAGACGTGGTCACATAGTATTAGAGGAATGTGTAAAAAGTTCCTGGGGTCATTTTTGACAAAGATATTGATGAAACATTCCGACTGTGTACTCTTTTACCCTGGTCCCTAAATATACGAATATGAATGTCTGTTGAATCTCGAATATGAAACTGATTTCACCTCGGTGTCCTCCTCTGACTTTTTTGGTCTTTTTAAATTTAACTATTTGTATTATCCATGTGGTTCTTTTGCCGTTTTAAATGCTATCCTTTCCCGGTTTTCTACAGCCACATAGGGAGTGTATAACTATACCAATGACCATTAGTTCGTTCGTTAATTCATTCTTCAACAAATGAAAACAACACTGATCAACCATAAAAACTATCTTTATAAAATATGGTATATAAAACTGAACGAAACAGAATAAGGAATAACAGAGTAAGGACACTCAGTGCTCACTGTCAGGACAGTTATCTTCTAGTTCCTCAGTTTCTTTTGTGTTGGCGCAATTACAACAACGACATAAATCTGTGCAACACACTCCTGCAAGAATAAAACATCTGCCTGTCTCACAGGCACTTTTGAAGCCGCAAAGTCACATGCAAAACACTGTCAGGGGACGGATTTCTGATCATTCAGGTGACGTGCCAACCATATCCATCTATCGTGCCACTTTGTTGACAAAAATCAGCTACCTTATTGGTATAGAACGATCACGTGTCGAACCGTGCCACCAAAATCCTATTACTCTCTGAAGAAATTAGTTCTGCATAAAACATAGAAGCATCGACAATCGACTGGAATTTCAGCGACAAACAAATATTTTTTTGATTTGTGTGAAACTTGGAATTTAAAGGAGACCGCATCTTGTTTTGACGTTAGCTTCAGAGTCAGACTCGGTCTCCCACTGGCAGTGTGTAGTACTGTCCTCATTTCTGGCGCTTTCAAACAATCAGTGAAGTGTGGTTATAGTAACAGCAGCCAGCTTGCCTAGCAAACTTCTTTTGAATTAGCCATTTCCCCCTAAATGAATGTCAAACCTATTTCCGTTTTGGGGGGCATATTTACAGTTAGCAGATAGTAGCCTACTGCTTGAATCGCGATTCCATCTGAAATATTGCCAGTGACAACGTTGTTACAGTTGCTTCTTTCTAAGGGGGTTCCCTTGTTTCAAAGGGTGTTCTTAATGAATTATGCAACATGAGTACAGTAGGCTAAATGCTTGAAAATATCACAAGAAGGGAAAAACTTAAGGGGACGGACCCCGGCACCTGCAACCGACGCAAGCAAGCACACCCTCTCTATTCGAACATAAAGCATGCTTATAGAGCAGTCCCCCTCCCACACCTGGGCCTGTCTGACCATCTTTCGCTGCTCCTCATCCCAGCATACACTCCCCTTAGGAGGAAAACCAAGCCGGTAACAAAGACTGTGAAAACCTGGCCAGAGGGTGCACTCTCCCAACTGCAGGACTGCTTCGCTCACACAGATTGGAGTATCCTTGAACAACAGGATCTACAGGGCTTCACTGACACCGTATTGTCATACATCAAATACTGCACTGACAATGTGACGGTTGATAAAAACATAAAAGTCTATCCAAACCGTAAACCCTGGATGACAAGTGAAGTCCAGTCACTCCTGAGAGCCCGAAACGCCGCCTTCAAAACAAAGGACAATGCCCTGTACAGCGTGGCGAGAGCGGATCTGAGGAGAGGCATTAAAGGTGCGAAGCAGGCTTACAAAAGGAAGGTTGAGGGCCATCTGACAAACAACAACCCACGTCAAGTGTGGCAGGGATTAAAACACATCACAAACTACAACAGCAGCCCCTCAGTGACCATCAGTGCCGACGCCTCGCTGGCAGAGGAATTAAATCATTTCTTTGCCCGCTTTGAGGCAACAAGGCCCAACACAGACATGCTGACCCCTCTGTCCACAAGCCAACACACACTCACTATCCAGGAACATCAAGTGAGTCGTGTATTCAGGTCAGTGCACACAAGAAAAGCCACCGGACCTGATGGAGTGCCTGGCGAAGTAATCAAAGCATGTGCTGATCAGCTGGCAGGGGTTTTCACCAAGATCTTCAACCTGTCCCTGACACGTGCCACCGTCCCACCATGTCTCAAGTCGGCTACCATAATCCCTGTTCCCAAAAACTCAACCATCAATAACCTCAGTGACTATAGACCCATTGCACTAACACCAGTGGTTGCAAAATGTTTTGAGAGGCTTATGACTCATCACATAAAAGAATTCCTCCCTCCAACCTTTGACCCCTTCCAATTTGCATATAAAGCAAACAGATCTACTGATGATGCCATCTCCACAGCTCTCCACACAGCACTCAGCCACCTAGAACACCCAAGGACCTACGTAAGGATGCTCTTTGTCGACTACAGCGCGGCATTTAACACCATCATCCCGGACATCCTTGTGAGCAAGCTGTCTGCCCTGGATTTCCCCCCTGCCACCTGTGCCTGGATAAAAGATTTTCTAACAAATCGACCGCAGTCTGTTAAGATTGGCACCCACAGCTCCTCCACCCTCATGCTCAGTACGGGTTCTCCACAAGGCTGCGTGCTGAGCCCACTCCTGTATGCCATCTACACTCATGACTGTACTCCCACCCACCCCACCAACACAATAGTCAAATTTGCGGATGATACGACTGTGGTGGGGCTCATAACCGGAGGAGACGAGTCGGCCTACAGGGATGAGGTGCAGCGGCTGGTGGAGTGGTGTGCTGCAAACAACCTGTCCCTTAACACCACAAAAACAAAGGAGGTCATAATGGATTTCAGGAGACACAGAGCTGACCCCGCTCCTCTCCGCATAAACGGTGACTGCGTGGAGAGAGTTTCCACCTTTAAGTTCCTGGGAACTCACATCTCAGAGGACACATCCTGGTCAGCTAACACCAAAGCGGTGGTGAAGAAGGCCCAACAACGACTCCACTTTCTGAGGGTACTCAAGAGGAACAGACTGGAGGAGAAGCTGCTGGTGACCTTTTACCGCTCAACCATCGAGAGTGTGCTGGCCTTCTCCATCACTGTGTGGTATGCTGGCTGCACAGTGGCTGACAGGAAAAGGCTGCAGAGGGTGATAAGGTCAGCTGAAAAGACCATTGGCTCTCCTTTGCCCTCCCTAGATGATATCGCCAGCTCTCGATGCCTCTCGAGAGCAAAGAAAATCATTCATGACCACCTCCATCCCAGCCACCACCTGCTCAGCCTACTGCCCTCTGGTAGGAGGTACAGGAGCCTGCAGAGCAGAACCAACAGACTGGCAAACAGCTTCTTCCCTTGGGCAATCAGGACACTGAACACTCAAAAAACATAAACACATTAAACAGACATACACATAGGCTACCTCACTTACACAAGTGCAATATGCTTTCTGCCTTTTAGATTTATTTATTATGACATTCCTGTCCTGGTCTTGTTTCTTGTGTTATTTATGTGTCTTGTTTTTATACTGTTTTTATCTTAAATTGCTTGTCTGTTTTTTCTGTGTGTAATAATGCACCTTCAGTTGGCAATCCCAATTTCGCTGTATGGGTGACTGTACAGTGACAATAAAGACTATCTTATCTTATCTTATCTTATCTCACAATTTCCCCAGAAATTGTATGCTCTCTAGTTTACATTTTTAAAGGCGACTTTAAACCCAGCAGTGTGTATTTTTTTGGCCTCCCCTCTCGAATTCAACATTCAAATTACTAGACAAAGATTTGTATCCTGAGAAAAGTGGATTTTGAGGGGTATAGACCTATTTCATGTTAGTAAACATTCAGGATGCGCGCGCAGCGTGGCTGCAGAAAACCGGGAAAGGATAGCATTTAAAACGGCAAAAGGACCACAAGGATCATACAAATAGTTAGATTTAAAAGACCAAAAAGTCAGAGGACAGCCTTAGAGAGAGAAAAAGCGATTCCCCATTGATCTGTCGCATCAGAATTTGGATTTGGGTCACGAAAGTCTTGACATTTGAGTGAGAATTTTGCCCGGTACAGACCGCTTAGTAGAGCGGCAGCCATGTCTTCGCGTCATGTCACAAAGTTCATAATTTTACAGTTTTTACAGTCAATTCGACATCTAAAAAGTCGAGCAGGGCAGCTTTCAAGAGATATGAGAATTCTGCTTTTAGCCAGCTGGTCCGATTATATTTTTGTGATTTGTTTAAACTGGCAATTTGAGTGTAAGACTGCGTCCCCATTAGACTGTTGACGTTGGCCTCAGTCAGACTCGTCGCTCACTGGCAGTGTGCACAATGTTGTATTTCACTCCAGAAACGTCAGAGAGGACTGCCTAACGTAGATACGAGCCGGCTGAAGATAGCCAGCATATTGGATTTCTTTAACCGAGCCTGTTTCATTACTCATTTTCCTGAGAAAGCGACCTCCGTTAGCCAGGCTAGTTTTGCCCGATCACTTGGTCAGGCCATTTAAAGCTATGGGTCAAGTGACTTTTGTGCATTGACAATTGTTAAGGATAGTGTGTAGCTGGGTGTGGAGAGGAGAATAATACAAGGTTAAATATCGGACCAAGTTATTTGTAGTTTAATGTAAGTAATGATGCAATCACAAGATACACAATGAAAACAACACACCAAGATGTTCGTAGTCTAGTACTCAGTCGATGATGCAATAGCACTCCCACAGAAGAGTCTCAGAGATAGAACAAACGAAGGCCTTCATTGAGAAAGTGGTTGTGACAGAGATCAGAGAGAGTTCTGCCCATCCCAAGTTCTGTCTCTCCACCCTTGGGAGACAGGTCTTGTACTGAGGTCTGTGACAGGCGATTGGTCAGAACACGGGGTGGGAATGTGGTTATCCAATTAAATGTCCAGGGCGTTCATGGTGTCACAAGGTGGGCAGTCCACGGACCTGGTGATGTTAGGAGAGGGAGGGGGCAGGGAAGACCCACAGGTCTGGTGTTGTTCAGGGAGGGGGGTGGACAAGACCCACAGGTCTGATGTAATCCAGGGGGGGGGGAGTTCTCCAGGGTAGAGAGCAGGTCATCCCGAGGTCCTGATGATATACGGGGTGGGGTCTTCAAGGGGAAGGGGTAAGACCACTCCTAGGTCTGATGATGTAAAGGGGCAGATGGGGCAAGGTCTCCAAGGGGAAGGGGGCATCCAGTGAGAAGCAGGGTCTCCAGGGGAACAGGGGTTGTATTATCCATAGGTACTCAGACCGGACTCGTCCTGAAGCAGTACGTTCCCAGCATCACCTTATCTCCCAAGTTGACACTTTTACTCCCAAGTTGACTAACCCCATTGTGCTCACACCAGTCCCTGAGCGTCACGAACTTGCCTCCCAAGTCAGTTTGCCTGACGTCTGCATTCTTGTCTACAGAAAAGTTACATTTCAGTGTTCCCCATCTGTTCTTTATTAAATCAATTGATCACCTTGGATATATGTATCTTAGTTTTAAGCATTACATGACATGTGTGTTTACATATTCATATTAGGTAGTGATTGGTATAGCAGCATTGATCAGCAGTATGCTATCATTCCTTCACACAAGTGAAATGTAAATGTACTCGTCTAAAGGACAAGTGCCTCAAAAAGTTAATGTCAAGCCCTGTAATCCAGTGAACAGAGACATATGATGACCTGATCGACACAAGTGTATTATACCCGGGAGAAGTTCGTCTTTTGCAACCAACACGCGCAGTTGAGCCAGCTGGACAGTCGTGTGACGTAGGATCGAAATTGGTCTATTCACCTTATTCCGCCCCGCCCACCTTTTTTAGTTCCGTTGTATTCGAACTTCCTGTTTGCCGGGGATATCATTCAATTCAATGGAAAACTGCCGAAAAGTCCCGCTGCTAAAACATTATATAAGGTTGGTGGATTTGTGCCAGTTGTGCTATGTTCGTGTGCTACAACAAGTCACCAATAGCTACACCCTTTCACTGGATGGCTTGAAAACTACTTTTAAGTGTCAGATCGCTGCTCTGCTTTGCTGCTATAAGTAGGCGTTACATTAGCCACAAACATAAGATGTTCTAACGATTTCACTGCAGGGCATATTTTCAACTTTTTCATCGAGGGTCTTTGGTAGAAGCTTTATTCAACGTGTTAAAACTTACATGAGTGCATTAGTAATCTTCCCTCGTATCTAATGGCAATTATAAAGACGCATCTATTAAATAATTTGAATGCTGCGTTGTTTCAAAAGCTTTACATTACATTTAGATGCACTCGGACCACTTCTTTCCATGGTCAAAACAATCAAAAGACAGGGTCTGATTTCGTTTTCTCCAGTTGTTATGGAAGCCACTAACTGCACAGTTGACGCTGGGCATCTTTATTAGCCTTAAATGTATACCAAAGCTTGTTTAAGACGTTCTCTTATAGTACTGTTTTAAAGCGGAAAGTATACAAACAGGAAATGAGAATACGCGGATGGCCGTGCCCATCGCGACTTCTGGAATAACCTGACCTCATAGTCTATTCGTAACATATTGTACGTCTTTCTGTGTCCCTTGATTTCGTATACTATGTTACGAAAAACCGAACCACAAGATGGCGCTTCACCCGAAATGTCACCTAAAATGTGTGTCGTTTATCGTAAATTAATATTCAAATACTGCATTCATATTCACAATAAAAATTATACAAATATAAAATATATATTACTGTACAATATGTACATATTGCTCTCTTATTCTGAGGTGCTTTGCGAGCACCCGTTTGTGGCATTTTAACGGGACGGATCTTCAGTATTTTCAGTATGGAATTACGCCTTGACCTTCATCAATCGCCTGTCAATCAAAATGTGACATCCTTGGTTACGGCGCTGACAAGTGACGTCCATTGTCGGACGGATCTTCAGTATTTTCAGTATGGAATTACGCCTTGACCTTCATCAATCGCCTGTCAATCAAAATGTGACATCCTTGGTTACGGCGCTGACAAGTGACGTCCATTGTTTCAGAAGTTGGCGGTAAGTATCTACCTAAAGATGTTCTGATTTAGGATTTTTTTGTTGTAAATGCAGCCTTTCAGGCAGGAAATGTGTGATAATTATGTAATAGTTAATCAAGTAAACTCAAAGTAACCATGGGGATGTTGAAGAGAGTTGAAGATGAGTTGTAGCTTAATTTTGTGAAAGTGCATGGTAATAAATGCATTTTAGCCATAAGCAACGTTAGTAAGCTAGCTAGCATGGTCAGAGCATTCATGGAAGCATTCAGTTATTTAAATTTAAATGAAAATACTAATAATATTTATGTCTCCCCTGTCCTTCCCCTGTGTGCACCTTCCTCTTCTATAATTGTACCTTTTGTTCCTTCCCAATATCCTCCTCTTTGCAACACACACACCTGTCTCCTCAGATTCATATCTCATCTTTCTTTAACATTGACCTCAATAGTGTATTTGTCTACTTGTCTGCCTCTCGTCTCATTGCCTGTTGTCCTTCTGTCTGTCTTCCTGTACTGTATATTTATTGTCTGTCTGCCTTGTCCTTTTGTCCTTCTCTGTGCCCGCCATTTCTGGCCCGCCCCAACGGTTCTTTTAAGAACCAAAGTTCTGCTGTCAAGTAAGTTTAACATTTAAACAATAGTCATGTTTAATTATGTATTGTCATAATCCAATAATAATAAAATGTAAAGACTATGTCCGCCTTGTCAAAATACCTTTAACATAGTATGGTTGCCAGAAAGATAAACTGATGGAAATTAAAATCAAAACCACATCTGCACAACAAAAGTAAAATAAACTTTCTTTTCAGATGGCAGGTTCTACAAAAAAGAGCTGCACCTCCTGCAAAGGCCACATCAGGGTGGCATGCAAAAAGTGTCCCTTGTGTGGAGCAGTCCAGCCCATGAAAAGTAAATTGGAGTCACAGAAGAAACGCTATGATACCCAGTGGGCAGCAACGACTCTTAAGGGAAATAACATCCCCAAAGTCCTTAACTCTGTCAATTTAATGGTAGGATAACAAAAATCTTCAGTCCCTGTCTCTTCACCAAGAACTAAGTGAACGGCATGAGTGACTAATACATTTTGTCCTTTCATTGTTTCAGGTACACAAATTAGATAAGCTTGGGTTTGTCCCCTTGCTTTTCCTGGGACGCAAGTCCAAAATGTCCTGTGGCTGGTCTGAGGTGGTGTGTCCTCAGGAATTTATGGATATGAATGGGACAGCCATCAAAACCATAAAGGACATTTTCGACAGTGCTTTGACAAGTAGGTGACAGACCCAGTGTTGATATATGTGTGCAGACATATTGTAGACAGATGTGTTGAGCATACTTCAGGTTGGCAATGTAATAATTGTAATTTCCCCCCATAACTTTATCAGGTTCAGGATAAGAGTCCCTAACGCCATAACATTATGACCATCTGTCTAATATTGTGTAGGACCCCCTTTTTCTCCTCCTTGTCAGAACAGCCCTGACCCTTCGACTCCACTAGACCTCTGAATATGTGCTACATTTACATTTATTCATTTAGCAGACACTTTTATCCAAAGCGACTTCCAAGAGAGAGCTTTACAAAGTGCATAGGTCACTGATAATAACAACAATACCCAAAAACAATGCGGGTAGCCAAAACATGAAGCACATATTGTGAACAACCAAAAATAAGTGCCAAAGGGAAGAACCATAAGAGCATGCAGTTAAACAAGTTACAATTAAACAACATGAATCGCTTTAAGTGCAAGTGTACCTGTAGAAAAGCAAGCAACAGTAAAAAATATTTAACAGCGAGTAAAACTATTAAAATCAGTTGCCACTAACCAACAAGAGCAACAAGTCTCTAAGCAAGAGTCTTTGTGATCCTTGAGGAAACTAACATTGGGTCCAGCAAACCACTCCTAAGTACCGTTGTACTCCCGGAACAAGTGTGTGTGGTATCTGGCACCAAGACATTAGCAGCAGATCCTTTAAGTTCTGTAAGTTGCGAGGTGGGGCGTCCATGGATCGGACTTGTTTGTCCAGAACATCCACAGATGCTCGATTGTATTGAGATCTGTGTAATTTGAAGACGTAAAACTTTTTGACAACATCAAACTTTCACTTTCATGCCTAATAGGCTATATCCCACCCATTGATAGGTGTCAAGATAATGAGATAATCTGTGTTTTTGACTTCACCTGTCAGTGGTCATAATGTTATGGCTGATCAGTGTACACGTACTAGGATTTTGTTCTTAGGAAGTGGACACTTAAAACAACAAAGTACATAACTCATAATTATAATATACTCTTTGCATGTATTTTTCTTCAGTTTTCTACAGAAACAATGATATTGCAGAAGCTGGGGACATCAGCTCCCCCACTCCTACAGAAGCTGGGGACATCTGCCCCCCCACTCCTACACAAGCTGGGGAAATCAGCCCCCCCACTCCTGCAGAAGCTGGGGAAATCAGCCCCCCCACTCCTGCAGAAGCTGGGGACATCAGCCCCCCCACTCCTGCAGAAGCTGGGGACATCAGCCCCCCCACTCCTGCAGAAGCTGGGGACATCAGCCCCCCCACTCCTGCAGAAGCTGGGGACATCAGCCCCCCCACTCCTGCAGAAGCTGGGGACATCAGCCCCCCCCACTCCTGCAGAAGCTGGGGACATCAGCCCCCCCCACTCCTGTATGTGTAAGAGATGCTGCTCTCCAGAAAAATACGGAAAAATATATATGAAACTGTACAAGATAGAATCAGAATCAGAAGGGGTTTTGATCACCATGAAAATTTGCACAGACAAGGAATTTACTTTGACAAGGAATTTACCCATAGATAAACATATTTCAAATATATTGGTCTCACTCACTTCAGTATAATATAATATCTACAGTTTGTACAGTGACCACGTTCATTGCATGAGACATGTATAAATGCTAGTCACTGCATAGTTTAGTTGTTTAAGATTTGTCAAATCTGTCTATTTATGACACAACAGCTAATTGCGAAGCTTGCTGCTGATTAGGTGGACTAATTCCACTAGACACACCATTGTAATACAGGAAGTACTGTTGTTGTAATGGATGTATTTGGCTTTATACTTTCTCTTTAGGGGCCCACTGGTCCGGCTCATTCTAAAGAAGCAATCCAGGGAAGGAAGAGAAGCCGGCCTATAAAAAGTGGTTCAACCATCCCCCCCAAAAAGAAAGGTTGACCATGCTTTTCAATAAGCAGACATGTTCTTGGTTATACTGATGTCTGTCTCCCAGAGATACCAACAGGCATTATTAGAGTAAAGTAAAGTAGATTTGTACTCATATTGGAACATAATAAGACACCACCTCCCACAGTGGACAGACTGACATTGTTTAGATTTCAGAGTGAGTGTTAGACAAGAGGCCATGTTTAGGGATAGGGAGTAATTAAAGACACGTTATTCTATATTCATCACCAAAATGTACATTATTTACCCTATTGTGTCATAATACTAAATCGAACACCACCAAAGATAAGTCTTTATTTTATTTTGTTAACCTTTTTTTTGCAGTTTGCCGTGTTCATGCAAAGAATAAGGTGTTTCTCTTCCAAGAAGTAGTAGGCAAGAGGAAAAATGAGGTAAAATGTTTTGGGGTTTCTTAAATACTTAAAACATAAATGGATGTTCATACATTTACCAGATCAAAACCTTTCTTCCATGTGATTTGTTTATGTTAAATGCTTAGGACAGGGACGAAGTCCTCGTGCGGTGGCAACCTTGTTATGGTTGGTAAGTAATTCCTGTAAAGTAAGTAAACTGTCTAAATAGCTGTGTGTGTTTATCTGTATACTGTATTTTATCTGTACAGTATGCCGGCATATCTGAGTAGGGGGCATTAACCCCCTGCAGTAATTCACAGTTATTCAAATGTTTTTATATGTTTTACAGCGGCGAACAATGGGATGACACCTGGGAGCCTTCAACCAATTTTTCAAAAGTGATTAATAAAGATATAATATTTATTTAATGTGCGTGCGTGGTTTGGTTTTGTGATGACAGTATTTCAGTAATTAGACAATCATGTTCATTAAAAGTATGTAAACAATGAAGTACAGCTGTGAACATTAAACAGTGTATATAATTGATAGAACATGTATTTACATTAACGGAAGATGAAACATTTAGGAAGAAACAAAGGCAGTGATCAGCACATAAGGGCGGCCGGGGGCCCAGTCCAAGTTCTCACCAATGATGAACAGGAGAGTGATATGTTCTGAATGTTTTTAGTCCAGACTATCTTTTTGCCTGACATGCAATTGTTACATTGTGTTGCTGTCAATGCTGTCGTTTTAAAGGTTATGGCTCTGTCTGATATGATGAGGATCTCTGACCTCACAGTCCATTCGTAACATAGTGGACGTCTTTCTGTGTCCCCAACCCAGTCTCCCATACTGCTTATCTATGACACAGGTTTACACATCTATTTTGCGTGCCATATATACGCCAAATATATAGGCTGTATATACAGGCCCGGTTCTTGCCAGCTCTGGAAGGGCGGGCTGGCAGATATCTTGAATTATCCAGATTTATTTTGAAAAATTCTGATTGAACTCTGTTAACTCCAGACAACTATCTCAATAATGACCACACACGTTAATATCGATTAGTGACCTTCGTAAAATCCGAGTCTGGATGATGACGTAAAATGATGAGCGTTGATGAAGTTATGCGTGTGATATAGCACCTCACAGTCTATTCGTAACATAGTGTACGTCTTTCTGTGTCCCTCGATTTCGTATACTATGTTACGAAAAACCAAACCACAAGGTGGTGCTTCACCCGAAATGTCACCTAAAATGTGTGTAGTTTATCGCAACGCCTATTCGTAACATAGTGTACGTCTTTCTGTGTCCCTCGATTTCGTATACTATGTTACGAAAAACCGAACCACAAAGTGGTGCTTCACCCGAAATGTCACCTAAAATGTGTGTAGCTGAAAGCTAATGATAGCTAACTGTCGTTCTTTCAAACAAACGAGATTACAATCGTAAAACGAAGTAATCGAATAGTTTCTAATAACATGTGTTTAATTATGCGAAATTACACATGATGACAAACCAAATCGGCTAAATATAGCTACCAACTAATCTTGCCATACACCATGATGTAAATAGGCCTAGCCTACACAAAAGGTATTTTCGACTTCATGCAGCGCCGGCGGCGCGGACCAGCCAATGGCATTCACTGCTTCAAGTCAGCCAGGCCGGCTGTCGGCACCGCCGGCGCTGCATTAAACCGAATACACCTAAAGTCTCATGGGTAGGCTAATCCATATATATATCTATGGGCTTATCCCTCGATGCGTCATCTCATTTAGAATACTACTCCATTGCCAACTAGGGCATTTAATGCTAATATTGATTACCTCTCCAACACCTCCATTATATTATAATCTATTCATACATACTTTGTATGTGATGAATCGTTAAAATGTTCTGTTTTCAAACCCTAAACATGTAAACTTTGAAACATGGAGTTGAACTACAAATATGGCGTCGTTCAACATCTCGATTTAGTGTTTAATGGAATACGTTTGTAGTTATTTTAGTAATTTGTGTTTTACACCAATATCATCTCCAATTTTATATCAGATTGATCTGAAATGTAAAATGTACATGTATTATAGATCAATAAGGATTATATATAATAAGCACTACAAAGGTAAACTTTGGCATGTCTTTTTTTCAATCCAGTCTCATCCCAACTCCTCAAATATTGACGCTTGGGCAGAGCACTTTGGCGTCACTGCACTGACGCCGAGGGACGCCTTTCTCGTCGTTATTTGACGCCTAGGGTTGCACATTGACTTCCATGTTAATATGTTCGGCTTTTCTCGTAGAACATTTTGAAATATGGCGTCGTATTTTGACGCATTAGGTCTCCCATAGATTTTGACGCATTAGGTCTTTCGGATTTTCGTCACCCAAATAAATCGGCTGATTTCGTAACAATCCGGCCGATGTGCTTTCAACATGTATTTTTTTGCTATATCCCAGACATAAACGTTATAAATGAGATAAACGTTATTTATGGACATAAAAGTTATTTATAAAATGGACTGACACAAAATAAGCCGATCTAAAAAACGTGGTAAGACTTATACAAGTGTTTAAAGTAAATGAATAGGTCTTTATATAATGTGCACTACACTTAAAATTATAACCATAGTAAATTTACATGGACTACAACTATGGCGCATATTAGCGTTACAATATATTGGCGGGGTTCTGGGAAATGCAGTTCTATTTTCCTTTCTATTTAAAAACTCAGCAGGGTGAAAATTAAAACGTTGTCATAGGACTAAACCAAATACATAAGTGGAAAGGGATTGATTAGGAGAATCACACCATGCCATTCTGAAGGCCATATGTGGCTCCTGCTGTGAAATATTGAACTTTGAACTTTGGGTTAGGGTTAAAGTTCCTTTTAAGGTACATAGTCATGGCTTGGTACAGTGAATACTTGGGGTAAGTTAAACACAGCCTTTCAATATCATAACCCTAGTGTCAACAGGGGCTCAACAGCGCCACCTAGAATCCCACATTTTGGGCTAGAAGTCCAAGTTCAGATGTCCATATTTCACACCAGGAACCGAGTAGAGCCTTCAGACTGGTATTGTGTTACTCCCCTGAGCAAGACCTTTCCAATTATATATTTGGTGTAGTCGTATGACAACATTTTAATTTTCACCTTGTTGGACTAGACCTTGTGTCAGGCGTACATTTCACAGAGACATTAAAAGGTAAAATGCATGAAATTTGATTTTGTGTACATAATGGCTAAATTCCTTCATGATACCTTTTTTTCAACTTACTTTTATTGTTAAGGATTTAACATGGGGCCAAATCCAAGTTTTACACAAATGCACAATACAAATATGGGGTTGCAGTCACACATGCGGTTTTGGTAAAAAATTAGGGTTAGAGTTCCTTTTAAGGTACATAGTCATGGCTTGGTACAGTGAATAATTGGGGTAAGTTAAACACAGCCTTTCAATATCATAACCCTAGTATCAACAGGGACTCAACAGCGCCACCTAGAATCCCACATTTTGGGCTAGAAGTCCAAGTTCAGATGTCCATATTTCACACCAGGAACCGAGTAGAGCCTTCAGACTGGTATTGTGTTACTCCCCTGATCAAGACCTTTCCAATTGTATATTTGGTGTAGTCGTATGACAACATTTGAATTTTCACCCTGTTGGACTAGACCTTGTGTCGGGCGTACATTTCACAGAGACATGAAAAGGTAAAATGCATAACATTTGATTTTGTGACATTTTTACAGGGGCCCTGGCCCCTGTGGGCCCCCGTGTAGAACCGGCCTTGCTTTGGACTAGTAAATAGTTTTTTTTCATATTGCCTTACCTCTAAGCCAGATAGAGGCTCAACAGCACCAAAGGTTACATATTAAGTTCAGTCAAGACAATCACGTATTAGATTTGAGCATTTATTGTTACATGACATGGACATGTAGATTTAACTTTGGTGGAGTGGATGATCTAAGGGAAGTACTCCCTGCCTCCTCGATGCAACACATACATACATGACATATGAGGCAGGGAGCAATAGAATATAATCTCCTTGATGGATAGAACATACAGACAGCATGGGGGAGAAGGGGATGGTGGAGGGTGGCAGCATCAGTGATCATAAACGACCGGGGTGAGTGTGTGCGTATCCGTGCGTCTTTTAAAGACGCCTTATCGGACGCGCCCAATGAATATGCGCTGCTAATATGGGTGTAGTGGGCGGAGGAAGAAAGGTGGAGTAAGACGCCTTACGTCCTTTGATGATGCGTGCTGCCCGATTGCCCTGCCTGAACTAGCTGCGCTTATACATTTAAATGTTGACTTTTCAAGTACTGATACATTTTGTCTTTCATAAAAGACCAATAAATGTATATTTGTCATATTAAGTGATTTAAATGTAACTGAGGACAAAGATCTCCTCATAGAATTGAATTGAAAGTAAAAATAGAACTACATTTCCCAGGACACCGCCAATATGTTTCAACGCTAATATGCGCCATATTTGTAGTCCATGTAAATTCACTATGGTTATTATTTTAGTTAAGTGTAGCGCACATTATATAAAGACCTATTCAATTACTTTAAAAACTTGTGTAAGTCTTACCACGTGTTCAACACTCTAAAAATTAGAATATATAATGTATAATTCATATAGCCTACCTCATGCCATCACCTTTATAAAGGCATGGATTATTCTGAATGTGACGTCATCGCGCCACACTCCCAGTATAGATTATTCATATTCAGCCACAAAGAATCCATCATTTAAAATTGTATGCAATGTGGTGTTAATAGGATAACAAATTTACATCCGCTTGTAATTGCCTAATTTTTAATCCAAGTCTTCTCTTCATAGGTAGTCTACTCTTACCTCCACCAAGCAAAGGATCAGACGGTTGCTTGTAGGCTTACATAAGTGAGTCCAACCATGCAAGTCAATGTTTATGAAAATAATACCAAAGTTTATTGGACAATAAAACACAAAACCCATGGGACAAGAGAAAGTGCAATATTATAACACTTTGAATACAAATAGTAGATAATAGACTAGGAAGTACAAGGAGGCCGGGAACGTAGCTACCAGGTTCTAAAAACAACGATCTGGTGGTGAGTGGAGGGCAAACCAGGGTATGTCACCGCAAGTTATTGGGAAACTGGATCGCAGGTGTGGATCTTGTGCAGGTAGGATGGACTGGATCACTGGAGCCTGTAGATGCACACAAACACAGGCAAACAGAAAGACAGAAACAGAAAGACAGGCAGAGCCTGTGGAGGGAATAATACAGGTAGACAGAAAAAAGGGTTGGTATGTAAACAAAATACCAGCCAAAATATGTATTGTACAAAGTGTTCATTAACTACTACTGAGTCTTACTGCCTGAAATAAGGGGAATAGAAATATGCAAATATATTGTAATGCATTTTTTGGGTAGCAGATATTATGGGATATCAGTGGTAGGCAACATGATCTGATGTAGAGCATGTTGTTGATAAAACAGGTACATAGAGCTGAAGCAAGAAAAGCAAAAGCATTTATTTTCTGTCGATGCTTAGGTGTTGACATCGTCGTCATCATCTGAGCTGGTGTCAGAGCTTAAACAGTCCTGGCCCTCTTCCAGGAGTTCTTCCAGGTCCAGGTCAGGTTCTGTAAGATCCAGGTGAAGGTGTTGGAGATACATCTGTCTCACTACAGCCTGGTGAGACTTTAACTCTGTAAGTTTCCTCTGGTGCAAACTTTGGAGTCCCTTCCTCCCTTTTGGTGACAGGTTCCAACAGTCACCTAAATAAATAAGCTTATTTAAACATTTGCACCCTCAACGGAAAACACCAGAGTAACCTAATTGAAACTGCTACTAAATCGCAACAATGTAAAATGAGTTAATGTGTACATGCACACTTTTTCGTTACCAGAGATTGACTGCTCTAAGACCTCAGCACGTCTCTTCAGGTATTCCCAGTGCTGCTTCATCTCTTTGACGAGGACCACTTCTTCCTCCTCCAGCCTCCGGATACCCATGACCTTCTCAAAGACCTTCTTTTTCGTGAGAATGTCAGTATCTGAAGCAAAAAGTTGTTTAACAAAAATAAGCACAAAAGACAGTTATGTGGAACACAAAATAATAGGAATACATTAATACAATTATAACATTTTGTACAACTAGTTTTAGATATAGATATTTAGATAATATTTACTAGATATTAGATTTCATAAGTATTAAGTGTTATTTCCTAATTGCTTTTGCCTCTTAAGTAACAAAAGTGGCTATTACTACCCACAAACCTTTTTCGCCAATTTCTATTCATTTGATCTAAAAGCAGTTAGGAAATAACTTACTGCTCAGGTGGAGTCAGGTGACTGAGCGGTTAGGGAATCGGGCTAGTAATCTGAAGGTTGCCAGTTTGATTCCCTGCCGTGCAAAAGGACGTTGTGTCCTTGGGCAAGGCACTTCACCCTACTTGCCTCGGGGGAATGTCCCTGTACTTACTGTAATGCGCTCTGGATTAGAGCGTCTGCTAAATAACTAAATGTTATTAATGCACTCAGGAAAATAAACAAAAAAAATGTTACACAGTGTTTAACGGTCAGCAAAGTTCATTGCAAAAACATCCTGAAATATATTACAATGTCAAGGAAACTTTAATTCAAGTAGCCATAAGAAACATGAGCAAAAAGTGCTGGACATCACAAAAAGCACTACTTTGATTTGCTCACTTTTATGACAATTATAGGCTACATACCAGATGTTGGAACGTGCCAGGGGAATATGTATTCCGGCTGGAAAATTAACTCCACTGACTCCACTCTTTCGGATGGCTGGACAAGTGTATTATGTTCCAGGACCAGGGCAGCCAGCTTCCCTTTCTCCTCTCTTATTTTGGCTCTCATCCTGTGGCGACCCTTGTTTGTGTCTGAAAAACATTAACATATATATGTCCTAGATTGACATTATGGCCATGGCTGGTTTTTTGAACCGATCTCTAACAAACCATTTTGCCTGTACAGCCGATGTGTTCTCTGCCTGATGCTGGCAGACATTTCCTCCATCTTCTTCTGCAACTCCACAGGTGCATCACTGTCCTCCACTGGTGCTGGTTAAGAAAAGAGAACACCCAAGTACAAACATGAGTTGAGGACAGAAAATACTTTCATGCATTCTTGCTAAACCCAGATCGACAGTCATTCATATGACATTTGTAGTCTATCAGCAGTAGTAAAATTATATAATGTTCATTTTGTGTACGGACATACCACTCTCAGCCCACTCCTGAACATCGGTCACCCACTGCAGGACTGTGGAGTTGTCGACTGACAGCTCTGTCGTTAAGGCCTCCAGGCTGTCTTTTTGTTGTTGCAGACTTTGCTTGGTCTAAATAAGGAAAGAAAAACACAAATGCTTATGCACTTTATAACGTACGACTAAAACAAAGGCTGAATGAGATGGTTGATCTACATTATATATATATGCTTTATTGCATTGAGAACATTCCAGGGTACCTTCAGGAATCGTCTGCTGAGGTAGGAGCTCATGTGCTGGACCTTGGCTTGGTTCCATCCCATGCACAAGAGTGTGATCATGTCAGTGCGTGCTGCAAAGGAACATTGGTCAGTGCAAGGGCATGCTCTAGAATGCATGTTGATGTGAAAAAGTCAATATGCTTACCAGCTTTTGACATGTATTTCGTGGAAATGGCGATCCTGGAGAGGAAGGCGTTAGCCTGCTCCACTTCTTCTCCCAGGGTGCAGGCAGCATTCTCCTGGAACCCCCCACCCCATTTGATCTATTGGGCCAGAAGACATTCCATATAATATCCAGTACATGTACTGATTATGTTAACTGGAACCATAACAAAGGTAAGGAAGTCAAAGTTTGGTTCAGTACCTCACACTTCATTCCATGGGCCTTTGCATGGAGGACAGAAAGAAAGGGCTTCATGCCTAGAAGATGTTGTAGTTCTGGGCATACTCTACAGACCTTCTGCAAGTAGGGCCAGTACTTGCACATTAGATCAGTGCAGAAGAAAGTTGCAGTGTTGCCCAATTCCTTCTGCAAGTAGAGGGCATATGCATATATTTCCCCCCTAAACATATTAAGGCCTCTTAGGATTGTGCCATGCCTGCAGACAGCAAGCTCAATGCCCTCTTCATCAAGCTTGCTGCTAGATTTTCTTGAGATCTCCTTAGCAGCAGCAAATTCAGCCCCACCACAGACACCCTTTCCGGGAACCTTCGGATAAACACACAAAATCCCTGAAAATGTTAAATGAAGGTCTACACAATATTTAAAATTCAAACTTGTAATCAAATAATAACTAAGTCACAAACAGAAATTACTTACATGCTTGGTGGCCTTGTGGACATGGTCTACAAACTCAGACACCTTGCTGTCCTCGCAAAGGAAAACACCTTCCAAGTGGCCATGACTGTCCTGACTACACAAAGGAGTTAAATCTGTTAACAGATGGTACTCTACAACACAATGTTTATTACATTGTATTATTTCTATTAAAGTGGAAGTGGAAGATTACTGTCCGGATACTTTAGGAGGTACCAGTAAATAGTTTGCATTACATACCTCCCTGCCTTCTTGAAACGATAATGCTTGCGATTGCCATCCACTGCTACCGCAAGCATTTCGGGAGTGCATGGAGGGCAGACAAACGGCTGCTCCTGGCACATCTTGTCAACCTCAAATCTGCAGATGGCCCATTCCATGAAACTTTGGTGGAAAGTGTCTCCAGATATTTTACCACTCTGTTTGAAGAAAAAATATATATCAGTGAATAGTCTGATACTATGTAGGTTATTTCTTATCTTATTTGTCCAAACATATACAATGTGTATAGTTTACCAGGCAGTGATGAATATATCCACTATTAGTGCCACACACGGTACTCACTCTTCCAAAGCGGCTGGTTTTTTTGTCTAGCATTGTGGTAAATGCCAGACGGGACAGTCCAGGTGCTGACATTTTTAACTCCAGGTATGACTGGAAAACGTCAACATGAAACAGGCTGTTGAAGTTGACCGTCCCTGGCCAGTACCCACTTTGCACAACGTCTTCCAGCGCAGGTGTCCAATGAGAGGCACAACATTGACAATGTGCTTCAGGGAGGACAAGATCATAGCGACCTAAAGTGGTAATAATGTCACAGGACATAATTTAACAGCAATATATTTGTGTTTGTTAATGTTCACTGCTCCCTGCAAGAGTATGCGTGTTCACATGTGAGATTAATAAAATTATTGTTCTTCTTAAATGAAAATGTGTAAAACTCACCATTCATGGTCACTAAAACAATGGACCTCCCCACACTAACAGTCATGGGGAGCTGGCAGGTTTTGCAGGCTGACACCTCTAAAGGTAGAAGTTGAGCTACAAAGATATTTAAAAGACACAGCATGGGGATAGCGTATTGGTAATCTTGCGTCTAATGTCCTAATAGTCATTGCATAAGTGCCTCAAGCCATATCCAACATTTTACAGTATTGATGTTAGATTCCATTAGACATTTAGAGGAGGTTTCATGACCAAACACCTTACCTTGGTGGGTAAGGGAATATTGCCCGTCAGCATCCTGGCTGACAAATGAGGTGGGAGGCACAGAGTGGAGGTAGCCTGAGATCAGGGATCTCCGGTTGTGCAGAACATGTCTGGTGTGTTGCTCTTTGTCACAGGCCATGCAAAGATACTGGTGAGGTAGGCACTCACTACACCTCATCACAGCCACTCCTTGCCTACACCACTGGCAGGTGGTGGGCAATACTGCCTCATCTGACAGCATGCTGTTGATGAGTTGCGGGCGGGACACTTTCCACCTCTCTGCAGAACAGGCATTTCGAAATCCCCAATCTTGTGCCTCTGTGTGTTTCTCACACTCAGGGGCTGCTGGTTGACCATCAAGCAATATCTCTTTGACCGCTTGAAGAAGGGAATCTGTAGATTAAAGACATTGGTAGTACAGAACATTAACTGGAGAGGTATTTTTGAGTTTGGCATTACCTGTTCAAACTAAAATAAAAACATTTGTTACTCACAAAGAACTGATTCCTGATGATCCCTGTCCTCAACAAGGTCCTGTGTGTCACAGACAGTGTCCTTGTGTTTCTTTGTTCCAGCCCTGGGTGCTGCTGAGAGAACAATTATTCAGAAGAAATGCATCCTATAATGCTGCATTACTCCAGAACCTTTAAATATTCAACTTACCAGTTGAAGATCGACATTTTTTAGTTTGTGGGACTAATGCTCCCCGCACATCTCTCTTTCTCCAACTAATCCTGAACCTATTTTTTGGGGTCCTCTTTTTGTTCTTAGCCTACAAAAAGATATATGTTATTAACTGGAAAAATGACCAAGTTCAGGTACTAGTGTATTGTTCACACAGTTTTAATTTCATCATCATTATTACCGGTTCAGGATTAAGGTCCTTGGCATAAGCTTGACCTTGTTTCAGAAGCTCCATAAGATGAGCATCCTCAGCATCTTCCTTTGAAGCCATACTATGGAAAGGTAAATTACAGGTGTATTACATATGTATTACAATACATATTGGTAGCATAAAGGACAGTCAAATTATGGTACCTACTATTGTTTAAATGTTAAACTTACTTGACAGCAGAACTTTGGTTCTTAAAAGAACCGTTGGGGCGGGCCAGAAATGGCGGGCACAGAGAAGGACAAAAGGACAAGGCAGACAGACAATAAATATACAGTACAGGAAGACAGACAGAAGGACAACAGGCAATGAGACGAGAGGCAGACAAGTAGACAAATACACTATTGAGGTCAATGTTAAAGAAAGATGAGATATGAATCTGAGGAGACAGGTGTGTGTGTTGGGGCAAAGAGGAGGATATTGGGAAGGAACAAAAGGTACAATTATAGAAGAGGAAGGTGCACACAGGGGAAGGACAGGGGAGACATAAATATTATTAGTATTTTCATTTAAATTTAAATAACTGAATGCTTCCATGAATGCTCTGACCATGCTAGCTAGCTTACTAACGTTGCTTATGGCTAAAATGCATTTATTACCATGCACTTTCACAAAATTAAGCTACAACTCATCTTCAACTCTCTTCAACATCCCCATGGTTACTTTGAGTTTACTTGATTAACTATTACATAATTATCACACATTTCCTGCCTGAAAGGCTGCATTTACAACAAAAAAATCCTAAATCAGAACATCTTTATGTAGATACTTACCGCCAACTTCTGAAACAATGGACGTCACTTGTCAGCGCCGTAACCAAGGATGTCACATTTTGATTGACAGGCGATTGATGAAGGTCAAGGCGTAATTCCATACTGAAAATACTGAAGATCCGTCCCGTTAAAATGCCACAAACGGGTGCTCGCAAAGCACCTCAGAATAAGAGAGCAATATGTACATATTGTACAGTAATATATATTTTATATTTGTATAATTTTTATTGTGAATATGAATGCAGTATTTGAATATTAATTTACGATAAACGACACACATTTTAGGTGACATTTCGGGTGAAGCGCCATCTTGTGGTTCGGTTTTTCGTAACATAGTATACGAAATCAAGGGACACAGAAAGACGTACAATATGTTACGAATAGACTATGAGGTCAGGTTGGGAATAAGGTGAATAGCTCCATAGACCTCCATTCATTCTGCACTCGACCGTTAGCGCCATCATATGGAACTAGTGTGGAACTGCAACCAGTTCAGAACCCGGAAGTTTCCCGAGAGTGGTAGTTCTCAACGTATTTATATATATATATCTATGGTTCTCCCTATATTAGTATGGAGGATTATCGGGGCCATAACTAAATAAATAAATACATAAATAAATAAATAAATGAATGGTTAAATACTTGGATAAATAAATAATTAGATAACAAAATGAGACACTAAATATATAAATGTTACATGTACTCCTGTGTATATATATATCACATTTATTTATTTATACTTACATTTAGTCATTTATACTTACATTTATCCACGGTGTAACTTGCTTCCTGCAAAATAAATCTGTCGTCACCCGTCACCAAGTCAGGGGGCGGGTTAAAGCCTCTGATTGGTGAATGAACAGTATTACACACGAGGTAGGCTCAACCAGTCGATCGAGCTCTCTTCGATCCAGAGGGATCCTACTCTATCGTCTCATTGTGCGATACTGCAAAATGTGGTACTAAGTAAATACAGGGCCAGTATTGCCAATACCAATACCGATGTATTTACTTTCATGTCGGGAAAAGCAATGCCTCATAATGTATTAAGTGAATGCATCATCAATATGAACATTTGAATGAAAATACAAAATTTGAATTTTCATGATCATTGAATAATTTTTCCTTTAATTAATTGTTCATGATTATGATCATAATAAAACACAGGACGAAGAGTTTTGTCTAAAATACTGTTATTATAGTGTGCTGCCGAGCAGTATCCTACTGCACGTGCACAACGGCAACAACTCACAGCATAGCACGGGAAGGGGCAAAGTGAGCTTGAGCGAAGTTACAGGAGTGGTGTTTGCACAACCACTATGATGTAAAGGGAGTTGTGTAGGCTGTAGAGAAGATACATTGAAACTCAAGTAGACTATCGATCTCATCTCGCCAGTATCAATCAATACCAATACCAACGTTGGTATCGATAGCCTACTTTAGATCGATTTACCCAATCCTATGCTGTACCATCTCGCGGAGGATCGTGAACACATTTTCATAGATGTCTGTACACATTTTCAATGATGTCTATGTCAGCCAGGGCCAATATCATTGCTATAATTTCAGCGAAGCTCTCAATATTATGTAATAAAAAATGTGAATTGGCAGTTGCCTCCATCTCTTCAGCTACAGCCAACATTTCGCCTACTGTAGCATGCAATATTTCATTTATTGAATCTGCACCGGGTGCTGCCATCTTGAATTAGTCAAAAGCAGTCGATTCAAGTTGAACCACCAATCAGAGGGTTTAACCCGCCCCCTGACTTGGTGACGGGTGACGACAGATTTATTTAGCAGCAAGCAAGTTACACCGTGGATAAATGTAAGTATAAATGACAAAATGTAAGTATAAATAACAAAATGTAAGTATAAATAAATAAATGTGATATATATATACACAGGAGTACATGTAACATTTATATATTTAGTGTCTCATTTTGTTATCTAATTATTTATTTATCCAAGTATTTAACCATTCATTTATTTATTTATGTATTTATTTATTTATTTAGTTATGGCCCCGATAATCCTCCATATATTAGACATTCTCTGCCTACATCCACCTGGGCCGTTGCGTCAAGGGGCGAGTGGTGGGGGTCTGGTCTGGCCCGACACTGACCACCCCCATACACTCCCGAACAGTAAGTGGCGGTAATGCACCATACGGTTGCAGTCTGCATGTAACCTCAACAGGAGAAAAAGAAGAAGTCGAGCAGAGACTACGTAAGCACTGACTCAAGGTTCGCTAGATGTATTAAAGGTTGATTAATTTACAAATTTTGTAGCTAACTCTTGGGTATCTTGGCAACAACTACAGGCGCCAAATTCTATTTCTAGTCGATTAAATAAGGCTGTCTACGGAACGGTACTTAGTCTAGCTAGCTGCAGAAAGCTTGAAAGTAAGCTAACGCGTTATACACTCAAATTGCAGCTGCAACATTAACATTCAGTCATTTCTTAAGTTCCTGTCTCTTGAACGAATATGGGTTCTAAAAACAAGAAGCGAGGGGTGCTTCCAAGTCGACCAGATCAGCCAACTGTGGAGCAAATGATTGATGACGTTAATAAAGCCTATCCAAATGATCCAATATTCAGTGTCCTGAAGGATACCAAACAAGGTATTGTAAAATGACGTTTCAAAAGACAAGGTATAGCCTATTGATATATCTTTTGTTTAAATCGTTAATGAAAGTTGTTATGAAGGTTAAGAATAGTTTAATAAACATCTTAAATGTGTTTGGAATACTTATGAAGTCAATGTATGAACAAATACATGAAAATGCCAAGCTCTAAAAGAGCATAGTTCCTAACATTCAGGGTATCCTGTCATGTCTAGTATCTGAAATCTTTTTATGTAAAAGTGGATCAGTCTACCCTCTCATCATCAGTAGCCTAGATGTTATAATGATAGGCCTATTTTGCATTGCATTGGACACAACCATTCTGCACAGGTAAAAAGTGTGATATGGTGACACTGGGTTTGAAGACAGAGGGAAAGTGCATGCATAAATAATGACAGTTGACTGTGGACGTTACCTGTCAATATATTTTAAAAAGCTGGTGATAATTTTTTGGGGCCATTAGTGAATTATACTTAATATACGGACAATTAATGACAATTGCAATAATTATAGAGGTAGAATAGGTAAGGGATAATACCCGTGTGTGTGTGTGTGTGAGAATGTATGTTAACAACACATTCTTCTGTGGTGTGTTGAAGTTAAAACTCATTTTCAGTTCTGCTTTACAGCATCTTTAATGAACTAATGGGATTAACAAAGGCATTCGCAATGAAATGAAACCGCTTAACACACCGGAGTTCGTAGGAAAGAAAATAGGGGCGTTTTGTTATTTAGAACCAAATTCACTTTTACAACCGATATGGCCAAGTAAGTTTTCTTTCCAGTTTTCTTTGCCTAATTTTTCTTCCTGTTGGCTGCAAGCAATTTCATTGTTCTATAGGCCCTTTGTATACCAATATCCTACAAAAGGGACTGACTCAGGAAATTCAGCCTTGTACTTGTTGGCCTTAAAATATGTGCAAGTATTGCCTACTGCTACTTAACGTTTTGAATTATGTTTTTATATTAATTTTTATTTGCTCCCACGATCGTTTGCTACTGCCAGGGTTGCAACTAAAATAATACAGCAACAAAAGTTTTACGTTATGGAATGCACAAGTGTAATTATGGTCTCATCTTGTGCATGGGGCAGTGATATCAATAAGTCATGTAGCTAACGCATTTACATTGCTGCTATTTTCTGCCAGCTTGGTAGCAGCGACTGTGTTGCTTTTTGCCTGTATTATATTTCACGCAGGAGGAGCAGAGCAATGTAACGAGCTTCTTTCTATCTGCGCATGCAGAGTATGGTTGCTAGGTTGTAACTAAGGACTCGAAAGGGCGCGAGAAGCTAGACTAGAGCAAGTGGATAGGCTACTACCACGGCAGGAAGCTGGTCGCTGACTTTTCAATTCCTGGACTTTTCGGGTGCGCAGAGGTGATTTAAGATGGGAAGTTTGTACCGTAGCTCTTGTGGACTGTCTTGAAATGCCGCTCCAAATTCTCTTTCTTTGGTAAAGCCACGTTTGCATTGCAGATAAGACAGATAGACTTTGCATTCGAATACACGAAAAAACAATCCTCCTCCCACTCTGAATGAAAATGAAAGTTTGAGATTTTTTTGCTTCTGCCATGGTAGTAGCCTATCCACTTGCTCTAGTGTAGCTTCTCGCGCCCTTTCGAGTCCTTAGTTACAACCTAGCAACCATACTCTGCATGCGCAGATAGAAAGAAGAGCGTTATATATTTTTCCCAATATAGGCCGTAAGGTGAACCCTGTTATCGTTTCATCCCGCTCCAGTCTGGCATCTACACAATCTTTAGCTCATAAAAAAGAAAGAGTCGTGCTAAGCTACAAAAAAACAGTTTGTCGCTGAAATTCCAGTAGATTGTCGATGCATCTATGTTTTATGCAGAACTAGTTTCTTCAGAGCGTAATAGGATTTTGGTGGCACGGTTCGACACGTGATCGTTTTATACCAATAAGGTAGCAGATTTTTGTCAACAGAGTGGCACGATGGATGGATATGGTTGGCACGTCACCTGGATGATCAGAAATCCATCTGACAGTGTTTTGCATGTGATACACTGCGGCTGCAAAAGTTCCTGTGAGACAGGCAGATGTTCCGCCTGGATGACCAAGCACCACCTCCAGCTGTCCCTCGCCAAAACAGAACTCCTCATCATCCCGGCCAAACCCTCCATCTCCCACGATCTCTCAATCACCCTGGGATCGGAGAGTCCCAACCCCTGGGATCCCAGTCCCAACACAAGCTCTTCTCCTGTCTGGCCTCCCAATGGTGGAATCAACTCCCCACCTCCATCAGAGACACTGACGTTCTCCCCACCTTCAAGAATAGGCTCAAGACGCACTTGTTACGGGAGTACAAGGGCACTTAGGAATGATTGGCTGGACTTGATGTTTCAGGATCACAATGACTCTTATTGAGAGTGTTGTTGCTCTTGTT
>CAEFZP010000189.1:0-34350 GCA_903064625.1 Mallotus villosus | reverse complement strand
CTCATCGTGGATGTTTGTCAGTGTGGGCTGTGTTGCTGTAGGTGGTAACGATAGCCGTTTGGTGTCGTAATATTCTGACTGTTTTCTCCACTGGGATTCAGAGTAGAGTTTGAGCCTGGGACCCTCCCTTCATCCCTCCATCCATACATCCTTCTTTTCTCTCCGTCCATCCCTCCCCTCCCCGCATCCCTCCCTCTCACCAGCTGCACATACCATGACGGAGCCAAAACTCCGCTCTCTTCATCTCCCGTCCTCCTTTCTCTCTCCTCTCTCTCTTTCCGTTCACCCTCTCATCCACTCTTCCTGTCGCCTCTCCGTTTCTCCCCCTTCGACACAAGTCAGTTCTGTTCATCCTCAACACTGTGGCCTTTCAGACACTCTGCCCTGATTGGCCAGCGAGCCAAGGCGCTAGTGGCGTTTGTGTGTGTGTGTGTGAAGGCACCTGGTGAGGTTCAGACAGAGGGGGGTCCTTCACAGAGGAACGTTCCTGCAGACAGGAAGAGCATTTATCTGCTCGGAGACGTTTGTTCTAGAGACCAGTTAAAAATTGAGATCTTTTTTTGGTGTGAGAGGAGGATTCTGACAGTTGTTGACCCCAGTTTGAAGGTCGTTGCCTCCTCTGTGAAGGTTGTGATCCAAGCCTGACTGCTGTTGAGCCTAGTGTAGGCATGTGAAGGTTGTTGAGCCAGCGCGTTCTTCACTCTCTCCCTTCTCCTCATTCTGCTTCCCTGGTTGTGTTTAGGGGTGCTCAGTGGGACTTGTAGTCCCAGGAGGAGCATGTGTGTACCCCCTGTTTCACATTAGTGACTACAACCTCAGTGTGACTCATTACTCCTGATACTGTGCATCCGAATATTGTCAAATCTTAGACCGAATTAGAATTTGCATCTCCCTCAGAGATTGGCGATACTAATCTCATCCTCTTCTGTCCGCCCCTCCTCTTCCTCCCCCTCACCCTCTTCTCCCAATCTTTCTCCTCTTCCTCTGTTTACCCACTCTTCCCTCCCACCTTGTTTGTCCTCTCCCCCCTTCTCTTCCTCCTTCTCCCCATTTAAACTCCTTTCGGTTCCCCCCCAGTCCCGAGCGAGAGCCCCCCCCAGAACGTGCGGGCCCATCTCGGTGACGTCGGACGAGGCCGTGATCACGTGGGTGGAGCTCCGCGGTGACGCTGCACGGCGTGCTGAAAGGGCTACCGCGTCATCTTCTGGTCGCTGTTCCCCGACGGAGGTGGGTGCTGCGCCGCGGTCACTACTGCTTTGACCTCTGACCTTCCTGCTTTGACCTCTGTCTCAAATGCACTGACGACCTCCTACGAGGAGCTGGTTAGATAGATCACCGGGAAAAATAACAGACCCTACCAATTAAAACCTCACAAATCAAGAAAGAAAACACACAGCCCAAAGCCCAGCAATCAAAGACATCCCTCCCAGATCACGCACAGCTCACTCCCTCACCCTCACTCCCTCCCCATACCTCCCATCCCTCCCACATCCATCCCTCCCTCCTCCCTCCCTCCCTCCCCCTCCCCCAGAGTGGGGGGAGATGCAGAACATCACCACCACCAGGGAGCAGGTGGAGCTGCGCGGCCTGGAGAAGTTCACCAACTACAGCGTCCAGGTCCTGGCCTTCACCCAGGCTGGGGACGGGGTCCGCAGTAACGTGCTCTACATCCAGACCCGCGAAGACTGTGAGTACACACGCAGACACACACACACAGACACAGATAAACACAGACACTTTTGGATGCTGGGCAGGGCAGGGGGGTGATAGGAGTGAAGATGAAGGCGGAGGAGGATGGAGTAATGATGTCCCGACTGGGTTTGGGCGGTGAGGCTGAGGGAGGGGTGTGGATGAAGGGAGAATGGGAGGGATGATGTAAAGACAAGGAGGGGGATGAGAATGCTAATTAAACTTCTTATGAGCCATTACCAGTTCTAATGAGCATGATAAGGCCAAAGGGTATGTGTTCAGCCACCTAAGGGTGTGTGTGTGTGTGTGTGTGTGGTGTGTGTGTGTGTGTGTGGTGTGTGTGTGTGTGTGTGTGTGTGTGTGTGTGTGTGTGTGTGTGTGTGTGTGTGTGTGCGTGTGTGTGTGTGTGTCCAACTCAGCACCCAGAGCACAAAGAGAGGGATTAATTCTTTGTGGCTTAGTGAATTCATTTTGTGCTTACACTGGTGGGTGTTACATACGAACCCTCGCCCCCCCCTCCCCCCATCTCCCGTAGGCAGCAGGGCTGGGGGGCTGGTGTCTGGAGATGGAGGGATGGAGAGGAGGAGGAGAGGGGAAGGAGGGGAGGGGAAGGAGAGGCTCAAATCTCAGGAGTGTTGTTATGGAGAGGGCTTTCATTCTGTCTCTCCACCTCTGTCTGCGGCCTTCCACAGGGTCTCTGAGCATGGCTGTGCGTCTCTGTGCTCTGTGTGTGTGTGTGTGTGTGTGTGTGTGTGTGTTGGGGTGTGGCAGTGGATGGGTGTGTGTCTGTATGGTTGTGTTTGTGTTGGGGTCTGTGTGTGTGTGTGTACGTTTATGTGTGTGTACGTGTATGTGTGCGTACGTGTATGTGTGTGTACGTATATGTGTGCGTACGTGTATGTGTGTGTACATGTATGTGTGCGTACGTGTTAGGGTGTGTGTAAATGTGTGTGTGTGTCTATGTCAATGTGTGTGTGTTTGTGTCCTGTACTGTAAGTGGCTCGTTACTCTCTCTCTGATGTGTGCTGACAGTGTGTCCAGAGGCATCCTCTCCACGTATGTCCAAGAGAATCTCTCTCTTGTCTCTCTCCCCCTCTCTCTCTCTCTCTCTCTCTCTCTCTCTCTCACTCTCTCTCTCCCTCTCGTTCTCCCTCCTCTCCCTCTCTCTCTCTGACTCTCATCCTCTCTCTATTTCTATCTTTCTGTCTCTCTCTTTCTGTCTCTCGTTCTCCTCTCTGCCTCTGGGACTGTCTCTAGCATATGGGGAGGTGATTGGAGTGGAATTGTGCAAACGCCTCATTCTCTCACTCTCTCTCACACACATACACACACATACACACACTTCAGTACCTTTATGATCTCACCCCAGGCACCCTCAATGTTGGACCTCCCATGGCCTTTGGTGCCTCTGACTATCTCTGTGTGTGTGTGTTTTTCTGAGCTTGCATGTGTGTGTCTGTTCAATGCAGTGCGTGTGTGTATGGAGTGTGTGTGTTTTTCATCACTATGCTTACTTGTCTCCTGCCGACATGTTTATCACCTAGCAGAATGCAATTTCAGCACACACACACACACACACACACACACAGACTCTCAACAACACATGTAGATGGACGAGATGTCAAATGAAATGTATGTTCCTCTCACCTGTCTTCTCTCTCTCTCTTTCTCTCTCTCTCATCTCTCTCTCTCTCTCTTTCTCTCTCCTTCTCACCTTCTCTCTCTCTGTCTGTCTGTCTTTATCTCCGTCTCTTCTCCTCTCTCTTTCTCTCTCCATATCCCTCTCTCTTTCTCTTCCTCCCTTTCTCTCTCTTCCTCTCTTTCTTCCTCTCTCGTATCAGACCCTGGACCCCCAGCTGGCATCAAAGCTGTGCCCTCCTCTGCCAGCAGTGTGGTGGTATCCTGGCTCCCCCCTCACAAGCCAAATGGTATCATCCGCAAGTACAATATCTACTGCTCCAGCCCTGGGTCGGGCCAACCGGTGAGTGACTAGGGGGGCGGGGGGGTTGGGGGCAGGAAACGAGTTGGCTGAGAAGGCTTGCTGGTAGAATGTTCAGGAGAATCAAGACAGCTTGTTGTTTTTGTGTGTATCTGTGTGTACTGGGAAGATACGTTTGTGTGGGTTTTTGTGTGGGTTGGTTTGGGTGTTGAGCGTGTGTTTATGTGTATGTGTGTGTATATGTGTGTCTGTGTTTGTGTGTGTGTGTGTGGTCTTCTGCAGCAGGAACAGCAGGATGTGTGTGAAATGAGCTCTGCTCATGCCGCAGTGTGTGTGCGTGCAAGCGTTCTCTCCAGCCTCATTTGCATATCTGCGTCTCATCACGTTGCCAGGACAACCTCATCTGTTCATCAACGAGGGCAGGAAACAAGCTGATAGCAAAAACACACATACACATCACATGATACAGTGCGTGTACATTAACACCAAACTAGGTAGGAAATCAGACATGTAGACCTGTTTTTCCCTCTCTCCTTCCTTCTCTCTCTCTTTTTCTCTCTCTTTCTCTCTCTCTCTTTCCTGGCCCCACACAGAGTGAGGGATGATTACTATGTAAATGAGTGCGTCTGGAGAGATGGAAGGAGGGATGAGGGGAGGGGGGGGTCAGACACACCACGCGGGGGGGTACTTTTGTTCCTCTTTTCATTATCTCCTTCTATCGTTCCCCGGATCAACGCTATCTACACGCCGGAGGAATATTTTAATATCCGTAACACCATCACACTCCTTCTCCCTTCATCCCCTCTTCCTGGTTCACCGCTCATACCTGCCTCTCTCTGCAGAGGGGTGGAGAGACAGAGAGAGAAAGAAGGAGAGATTGAGAAGAGAGAGAAAAATGGGAATAGATAGATTTCTCCCTGGGACTCTGTCTCTGTCTCTCTGGGCCAGATATATACCCTCCTCAGCACTGAAGAGGGCTGTGAATCTGTGTGTGTGTGTGTCTGTGTGTGTCTGTGTGCGTGTGTCTGTGTGCGTGTGTCTGTGTGTGCGACTGTGTGTGTGTCTGTGTGTGTGTCGGTGTGTGTGTGTGTTCTAGCTCTCTCTCGGAGTGGGGACTGAGATGAGCACTCTGACAGATAGAGTAGCTTGAGGGCTGTGTTGAGTCACAGCCTCATTTGTGTGTGTGTGTGTGTGTGTCAGAGGCAGGGGGGGGTTAACCTCCTGTGTAAAGGGGCACCTTAGGGGTGTATGATAGGACTGACGGTAATTTGTGAGTATTTGTGAGGCGGTATAAAGACTGGAGGTGATGGAGGAGGGTGGTGTGTGTGTGGTGTGTGTGGTGTGTGGGTGTGTGTGTGTGTGTGCGAGTGTGTGTGCGAGTGTGTGCGTGGACAGTGATGAGGATGTGTGATGACAGGAGACACACGGCCGGGTTAAACACACCGCAATTACACGTCTGTCCTCAGGTCATCTCAGTGTGTGTGTGTGTGTGTGTGTGTGTGTGTGGGGGTGTGTGAGTGTGCGTGCGTGCATGCGTGTGTTAAAATGTTACATTGTCTGTGTCTGTCTTATTCTGTCTCTGCTTGTCTGGGTCTGTGTGTGTGTGTGTGTGTGCGTGTGTGTGTGTGTGTGTGTGTCTGTGTGTGTGTGTGTGTGTGCATCATCTCCTGATGCCTGCAGTAGATAGCCCTCATTAGACAGTCTAATAGTTGATGATAAAAAACAGGCTGATCCTTGTTGAACTGGGGCTCTGGGGAGACAGGCCAGGTGGGGAGAGAGTTAGGGTGTGTCTGTGTGTCCATGTCCATGTCTCATCCCAGCTGAGCTCCACTTCTTAGCCCTCCCTTCCTCCTCTCTTTCATCCTTTCGCCATCCTGCCTTTGCTCCTCACCCCCCAGCCCTCCCCTCTCCCCTCTGCTCCTCACCCCCAGCCCTCCCCTCTGCTCCTCACCCCCCAGCCCTCCCCTCTCCCCTCTGCTCCTCACCCCCAGCCCTCCCCTCTGCTCCTCACCCCCCAGCCCTCCCTTAGAGACTTAGAGAGCGCGCAAGTGATGGGAGGAGAGACTCAGGGAGGGAGGGAGGTAGGGGGGCAGGGAGGGAGGGAGGCAGGGGGGCAGGGAGGGAGGGAGGTAGGGGGGGCAGGGAGGGAGGGAGGTAGGCATCAAGGAATGGATGGATGGAGGTGGATTGCTCCTCTATTCTTCTCCTTCTCTCCAGGGACCCCTCCCACTGTTCCAGAGAGGGTGTCTATGGTAGAACTGTATCCATCACTGTGTCTGTTGATATGATAAACACTTCGAATCAATATTCCACCTTTTACTGACTGCTCTGTGTATGTGCGTGCCTGCGTGTGTGGGCGTCTGTGTGTGTGTATGTGTGTCTGTGTGCCTCTTTGCTCATCCCCGTGTGTGTGTGTGTTTGTGTTTGTGTTCAGGCCCCCAGTGAGTACGAAGCTAACCCAGAGTTGCTGTTCTATCGGATCACTCACCTGAACCGTGGTCAACAGTACCTCATATGGTCTGCTGCCGTGACGACCGCCGGCCGTGGCAACATAAGCGAGAAGGTCACTGTGGAGCCTGCTGGGAAGGGTGAGTCCTCCAGAGGGGAGGGGGACCAGAGGAGGAGAGAAGAGGGGGAGAGGAGGGGAGAAGAGGGGGGACCAGAGGAGGGGATAAGAGGGGGACCAGAGGAGGAGAGAAGAGGGGGACCAGAGGAGGAGAGAAGAGGGGGACAGAGGAGGAGAGAAGAGGGGGACCAGAGGAGGAGAGAAGAGGGGGAGAGAGAGGAGGAGAGGAGAGAGAGAGGGGGAGAGGAGGGGAGAAGAGGAGGGGAGAGAGAGAGAGAGAGAAGAGTAGCGAAAAAGAGAGGAGGAGAAGAGAAGAGATGGAGAGAGGGGAGTGGATGGGAAGAAAGAGGAGAGGGGGGAGATAGAGAAGTGGAGGAGAAGGACGAGGAGAGGAGTAGAGGGGGTGTGGATGGGAAGAGTTTAGGCAGGTGACATTCCGTGGTTGGGGTTAGAAGACGAAAGGGAACTGAATTGTTTCTGCCTCGGTCTCTCTCTCTCTATTTCTCACTCTCTCCATCTTCCGAGTCTGACCCTTGTCACAGACTGACAGAGGGCAGCTTGTGTTATTGAGCTGGAGATCAGAGGCCAACAGATAACCAACCACTGAGTAGAGAAGGGGAGGAGGACGGGGGCAGGAGAGGGCAGGAGAGGAGGGAGAAGGAGGGGGCAGGAGATGCAGTGTGGAGGGCAGGGACGGGGGAGAGGGGGAGCGGTTGGAGGAGTGAGGGATGAGAGGAGGAGGGGATGAAGGAATGATGATGAGTACAACAGCGAGGCCGTGGAGGTGAAGAGGGACGTTCGATCAATGAACCCTGGATTACAGAGGGGAGGGATTGAGGAAGAGCAACCGAGGACGTTCATCCTGTTATCCGCTTTTCTTTCTCTTTCTCTGACCTCCCGCCTCCACCTCCCCCCCTCCCTCACCCGCTCCTCCCCTCCGTCCTCCTCCATCCCTCTCTCTCTCTCTCTCTCTCCATCTCTCTCTGGCTACGGCCCTCTTGACGTCTTAATGCTAGAGCTCTTGTTCCCTTGTTCCCAGGCTGAATGAAGTATTGAGTGGGTCAGCCTGCAGGGAATACAGTCTTTGTTTCTGCAGACAGAGAGAGACAGGGGGAGGGGAGGGAGTGAGAGGGGGGGAGGTACACCCTCGTGGCTGATGATAAGACGTCCCACACAGAGTGTGGTGTGGAAACAAATATAACCATATGTATCCTCTCGTTCCACTCAACCATTCTTTCCTCACCTCCCCCCCCCTCCCCCCCAGCCCCGGCTAAGATCCTGTCCTTTGGGGGGACTCACACCACTCCCTGGATGAAGGAGGTGCGTCTGCCCTGCAGCTCGGTGGGTGAGCCCAACCCCACCATCAAGTGGACCAAAGACAGGTGAGCCCTGTCCTGTGACCTCTGTCCCCTGCGCCCTTCAGACGGGACCCCCTGACCTTGTTGCAGCTGAGCAGTTGGGATCTAAACCCGCGAAACCGCCCCGTGAACTTTCTTTCAAGATCTGAGATGTAAACCCACCTCCGGGTTCCTTCTGCACTGACGGGATGTGAAGCCACGATCACTCCCTCTCTTTCTCTGCCTCCCTCACTCTCCTTCCTTTCTCTCTCTCTGGCCTTCCCCCTCTTTCTCTCCTTTCTTCTGTCTTTCTCTCCCACCCCCCCATTCTCTCACTCTTTTTGTCTCTCTCTCCCCCCTCTCATACAGTGAGGACGCCGCCATCCCCGTCACTCTGGATGGTCAGCGTCTGATCCTAGCCAATGGGACGCTGGTCCTGCGCTCTGTGAAAGCCGAGGATTCTGGGGTACTACACGTGCACGGCCACCAACACGCTGGGGTTCGACACCATCATAGTCAACCTCCTGGTGCAAGGTGAGCTCCCATCCTCCTGCCTTCACTGCAGGACATTCTGCTTTTTTCTTTTTTTCAATTTAGTGGATGAATCATTTGTGAGTAGCTTTGGTGTTCAGACACCTCTCTCTGTTTCTGCCCTGTCTCTAAACTTCTTCCTCCTTCTCCCTCCTCCTTCTTCCCTCCCTACTCTTCCTGCTCCTCCTCTTCCTGCTCCTCTTCCTCCTGCTCCTCCTCTTCCTGCTCCTCTTCCTCCTGCTCCTCCTCTTCCTGCTCCTCTTCCTCTGCTCCTCCTCTTCCTGCTCTCTTCCTGCTCCTCTTCTTCCTGCTCCTCTTCCTCCTGCTCCTCCTCTTCCTGCTCCTCCTCTTCCTGCTCCTCTTCCTCCTGCTCCTCCTCTTCCTGCTCCTCCTCTTCCTGCTCCTCTTCCTCCTCCTCCTCCTCTTCCTTCTCCTCCTCTTCCTCCTCCTGCTGCTCCTGCTCCAGTTCCTCCGGACCAGCCTCGTCTGACGGTGTCCACCACCTCCACTTCCTCCATCACTCTGGCCTGGATCCCTGGAGACAACGGAGGGAGCTCCATCAGAGGTGTGTCTGTGTGTGTCTGTAGTGTTGTGTGTGTCTGTGTTTGTAGTGATGTGTGTAAAACACTCACTCTGCACAGGTCAACTCCGGACATATACCTTCCTTTACCGTTCCATATGTTGGAGAGAGGGAGGGTGAGGGAGGATGAAGGGGGAGAGAGATAGGGAAACGTGGGAGGGAGAGGGTGGGTGATGGACGGAGGGCGTCTACAGCGAGGGAGAGAAACCGACTGACAGACAGAAACTGATACAGTGTGTAGTGAAAGAGAGAGACAGCGAGAGAGGGTGATAAATTGAGAGAGTGGGAAATTGAGAGAGAGGGGGGAGAAAGGGAGAGACAGACAGAGGGAGATAGCTGATTATGAAAACACAGGCGCCATATTGCTGGTTCTCATTTGCATATATGCTCAGTCAGCGCCATGGCACACCCAGCTGGGGCTGCTGGGTAAATGATGAAGGGGAGGAAAGAAGATGGGAGGAGAGAAGAAGAGAGGAAAGGAGAGTAGGAGGAAGGGAGGGAGTGGAGTTACAGTTCTAGTTTAGTGACGGGCCTTATGGAGTTATACTGCCGCCTTGTGGCTCTTAGAGGAACTTCCTCCACAAGTCTGACACTGATCTCCTAACATGTCTTCAAAACACATTTATACTCAAAATTGTTGTCATCATTGTTAATGTATACTAGTTTTGAGTAGTTGAAACTCATGAAAGTGTGTGCATATGTGTGTGTGTGTGTCCCAGGCTTCGTGCTCCAGTACTCGGTGGACAACACAGAGGAATGGCGTGACGTGTTCATCAGCTCCAGCGAGCGCTCGTTCCGCCTGGACAGTCTGCGCTGTGGCACCTGGTACAAGGTCAAGCTGGCCGCCAAGAACAGCGTGGGCGCCGGACGCATCAGTGAGATCATCGAGGCCAAGACCCACGGGCGGGGTGAGGACCAGAGGGGCAGAGGGGAGGGCTGGGGGGGTGAGGACCAGAGGGGCAGGGGGAGGGCTGGAGGTTGAGGACCAGAGGGGCAGAGGGGCAGGGGGAGGGCTGGAGGGTGAGGACCAGAGGGGCAGAGGGGAGGGCTGGGGAGTGAGGACCAGAGGGGCAGGGGGAGGGCTGGGGAGTGAGGACCAGAGGGGCAGGGGGAGGGCTGGGGAGTGAGGACCAGAGGGGCAGGGGGAGGGCTGGGGAGTGTGGACCAGAGGGGCAGGGGGAGGGCTGGGGAGTGACGACCAGAGGGGCAGGGGGAGGGCTGGAGGGTGAGGACCAGAGGGGCAGGGGGAGGGCTAGGGGGTGAGGACCAGAGGGGCAGGGGGAGGGCTGGAGGGTGAGGACCAGAGGGGCAGGGGGAGGGCTGGAGGGTGAGGACCAGAGGGGCAGGGGGAGGGCTAGGGGGGTGAGGACCAGAGGGGCAGGGGGAGGGCTGGAGGGTGAGGACCAGAGGGGCAGGGGGAGGGCTGGAGGGTGAGGACCAGAGGGGCAGAGGGGAGAGGGGAGGGCTGGGGGGTGAGGAGCAGAGGGGAGAGGGGAGGGCTGGGGGGTGAGGAGCAGAGGGGAGGGCTGGGGGTGAGGAGCAGAGGGGAGAGGGGAGGGCTGGGGGGTGAGGAGCAAAGGCAGGATGGCGAAAGGATGAAAGAGAGGAGGAAGGGAGGGCTAAGAAGTGGAGCTCAGCTGGGATGAGACATGGACATGGACACACAGACACACCCTAACTCTCTCCCACCTGGCCTGTCTCCCCAGAGCCCCAGTTCAACAAGGATCAGCCTGTTTTCACCCACGTCAACTCCAGCCACGCCCGCCTCAACCTGCAGGGGTGGGCCAGCGGCGGCTGTCCAATCACCTCCGTGCTCCTGGAGTTCCGGCCCAAGGGCACGTGGGCGTGGCAGAGTGTCCGCACCAACGCCACGGTGGACGTGTTCCTGGCAGAGCTCCGCGAGGCCACCTGGTACGAGATGAAGATGAAGGCGTGCAACAGCGCCGGCTGTGGGAACCAGAGCTCCCAGTTCGCCACGCTCGACTACGATGGCAGTGAGTGTGTGGTTGTGCTTGGGGAACCTCGTTTCAGAGGGTTCTGTCATCGTCTTAGATGGTTCCACTATTCTACTCGCAGACACTAATTGCAAGTGTGTATTCTCTCTCTCTCTCTTTCTCTCTCTCCTCTTCCAATAAAGGTACGATCCCGCCAATCAAATCCCCTCTGGAGAAGAATGACGACGTGAAGAAGCTGTTTTCCATTGGCTGTCCCGTCATCCTGATCACTGTGGGCGTGGCCTTGCTCTTCATCATTCGCAAGAAGCGCAAAGAGAAGAGACTGAAGAGACTGAGAGGTGAGGAGGAGAGGAGAGAGGGGTGAGGAGGAGAGAGGGGTGAGGAGGAGAGGAGAGAGAGAGGGGGTGAGGAGGAGAGAGGGGTGAGGAGGAGAGAGAGAGGGGTGAGGAGGAGAGAGGGGTGAGGAGGAGAGGAGAGAGAGAGGGGTGAGGAGGAGAGAGGGGTGAGGGGAGAGGGGTGAGGAGGAGAGGGATGAGGAGGAGAGAGGGAGGGGTGAGGGATGGTTTGATTGGGATGGAGGGGAAGAGAGAGAGGGGCTCACACATTGGTGGTAACTGTGTGTCCTGTCTTGTCCTTCAGATGCCAAGAGCTTGGCTGAAATGCTGATCAGGTAAGACCTCACACACCCACACATGTTCACCACAGACACCTACAGTACGTCTCAAACACTTACATGATCTTCATCCTTATTGTCATTATTATCCTCATCACCATCATCCTCAACATGTTCATCATTATCATCACCTTCACCATCTTACCATCATTCTTATCATATGCATTATTGTCATAAGAGCACAGTTTCTGTAAACAGTGGCTATATTGTATGTGTGTGTGTGTGTGTGGTGTGTGCCTTGTGTCTCTGGAGCAGTAAGAACAACCGGAGCTTCGACACCCCTGTGAAGGGCCCCCCCCCAGGGGCCCCGGCTGCACATAGACATCCCCAGAGTCCAACTGCTCATCGAGGACAAGGAGGGCATCAAGCAGATAGGTCTGTCTGTGTGTGTGTCTCTGGGTGTGTCTGTGTGTGTGAGAGAGACAGAGAGTTTGGTGGAGGATGTGTGTGTGGTGGTAAGCGGGAGACAGAAAAAAAAGGGTGAGTGAGTGTCATCATTAAAACACTTTACCCCTTTCCCATGTGACAGGTGAAGACAAGGCCACAATCCCTGTGACGGACACAGAGTTTAACCAATCAGGGAACCCACAGAGCTTCTGTACGGGTGTGTCTGTGCATCACCCCGCCCTCATCCAGAACACAGGACCCTTGATTGACATGTCAGATATCAGACCAGGAACCAGTAAGATATCTTTCTCGTGTGGTTAGCCTACTGACACTTTGCAAACTATACGACAGAAGTATGTAGTAGAAGTATACCACATGCCCTTTGTCCTCTACAACTCTCCTCACTCCTCTCCAGACCCTGTCTCCAGGAAGAGTGTGAAGTCGGCCCACAGCACCAGGAACCGATACTCCAGCCAGTGGACCCTGACCAAGTGCCAGTCGTCCACGCCCGCCCGCACCCTCACCTCAGACTGGCGCACGGTGGGCAGTCAGCATGGCATCACCGTCACCGAGAGCGACAGCTACAGTGCCAGCCTGTCACAGGACACGGGTGAGGCTACACACGCTCATACACAACCGCACACGCACTCATACACGCACACACCACACATATATACATGAACTCACACACATTCACATACAAAGCATATGCTCTCACACATATAAGCAAACACTCCACTCCTTAGACACGCACACATACAACCAACAACCAAAGCGAATTCCCCTATGGTTTAAAGGAAGATGGGAAACTGAACAGTGTATTAGCATGAATCAAATAATGCCAATACAAATGGAAATTCTAGTTATTTGACTCTATGGGTTAAATCAGAGCAAGAATGGTCAAAGTACGGTAAAATGGAATACGTATTTAATAACATTGCAAATGAATAAATCAATTACAAGGCAAACATGTTACAAATGGAGGCTTTAAATCTTACCTACTCTACCATGATCATTGTAAATCAGAGAGAAAGCAAGAGTGAGCAAGGATTAGGACAGTAGGACAAGGCAGAACTGAGAAGAGAGTCTCAGGAGATGAAGAATCCTCAGAACAATGCCTTACAATTCCCTTTATACACATGAACAACCAATCAGACTACATCTTGAATGGGGTGTGAGGGCCATCGAGTTGAGACCGTCCAGAATCCCAGACTAGCATATGAGGGGGGGGCAGGTTTGACACCCAGCCTTACACGTCAATAAAGGTTGGACGACAACATTGAAGAAACCTTGGGAGTAACAGTCTAACAGTAGAGGATTTGGGATGTTTTAGTTTGGCCCCAGACATCACTGCTTTTGGGTTTTTCTATTGTGGACACGCAGGTGACTCTTCAGATTGCTACTTGTGGTACCTGTATAGTCACAGAGGTCACAGCTGTAGGGCTTCTCCCCAGTGTGGATCCTGCTGTGAGCTGTGAAATGGCTAGCCTGGCTAAAGGTTTTACCACAGAGGTCACAGCTGTAGGGTCGTCTCTCCAGTGTGGATCCTCCTATGAGTTCTGAAATTGCCAGCATGGCTAAAGGTTTTACCACAGAGGTCACAGCTGTAGGGCTTCTCTCCAGTGTGGATCCTGCTGTGAGCTCTGAAATGGCCAGCCTGGCTAAAGGTTTTACCACAGAGGTCACAGCTGTAGGGCTTCTCTCCAGTGTGGATCCTGCTGTGAGCTGAGAAACTGTGCCATGCTAAAGGTTTTACCACAGAGGTCACAGCTGTAGGGCTTCTCTCCAGTGTGGATCCTGCTGTGAGCTCTGAAATGGCCAGCGTGGCTAAAGGTTTTACCACAGAGGTCACAGCTGTAGGGCTTCTCTCCAGTGTGGATCCTGCTGTGAGTTCTGAAATTGCCAGCCTTGCTAAATGTTTTACCACAGAGGTCACAGCTGTAGGGCTTCTCTCCAGTGTGGATCCTGCTGTGAGCTCTGAAACTGCCAGCCTGCCTAAAGGTTTTACCACAGAGGTCACAGCTGTAGGGCTTCTGTCCAGTGTGGATCCTGCTATGAGCTCTGAAATGGCCAGCCTGGCTAAAGGTTTTACCACAGAGGTCACAGCTGTAGGGCTTCTCTCCAGTGTGGATCCTCATGTGGTTCTTAAGGCTACTGGATGAGGAAAGGCTCTTCCCACATGTATCACAGTGATGTGTCTTCATAACTCAGCTCTCTCTTTGTTCTCTGTCTGGTCCTGCAGATCCTGTATTTAGTCTCTGGAAGCTCGTTTCTCTCTGGTTGATCCTCTGTCTGGTTACTGCTGTGTCTGGTTGAGTCTCTCTGGTTGAGTCTCTGTAGTCTCTCTGGAGCCTTAAGCTGTCTTCTCTGTCTAGTCTCCGCCCATGATCAATTATGATTGGCCAGTAGGGGATCTGGAAGAAATAGTTCCAAGTTAATGAGAACACATATGAATAAACTCTTTTGTCTGTCATAACGGGCCACTTTGCATATCTAATGTGGAACATTTGGTGAGAGGGTTCTCAGGTTTCTCATGAAACACAACACTGTGACAAAAACGTAATATCTGGTATACTATAATTTGTTTTTCTTCAAAATAATAATAGCCTATATGATTAAAGGAACGGTAGGCAATTTTTGCAAAGCTACAATTGAGTGGAAGGGTAGAGTGCACGTGTGATCTTTAAATACATTAGGGGCTAATCCCAATACATCCCCTTACCCCTTCCCCTTACCCCTTCCCCTTGGTTTACCCCTTCCCATTGGCCCTCGAAACCGAGGGGTAAGGGAGCATAGCCCTAGGAAATGGGATGACACTTGGTTAGTGTACATCATCTAGCACGTATCGATATCTCCAAAGCAAGTAGTATTATGCACTGATTTCAAACGAAATGTAGTCGAATAGTTTACTTAAAACTGTGGACATGCTAGTAAGAGAAATGCAGCACTGTAAACCCTACTGTAAGCCCTACCCCTAGCTCAAAAAGAGTATTGGGACACCACTAGGTCTCACGCGAACGCGGAAAACCAAGGGGAAGGGAAGGGGTAAGGGGATGTATTGGGATTGGCCCTAGGTCTCACAATAAATGTGAAAACGTAGGGAAACTTAGGAAAACTACATTTATTTAGAGCTAACAACCGTGGGTACAAACCAATGAATGACTGTAAAAAGTAAAGGATACAAACTCTCGAGATGCAGTTTCATATTTGAAACACCAGGTGGCACTAGCACGGTAAAAAGGCTACAACTATAGGCATGCATCATATTTTTCTTCCAAGATGGCGTCTATGGAGCTATATCAGGGCCACGTTTTGTTAATTCAAAAAATCTATAGTTGAAAAACCAAAGCTTGACATAGAAAATGTAAGTTTTGGTCTAAAACTTGAAAAATAAAACCATTTATTATGGCAACGACAGTACGAGCGTTCTGATTGGCTAATGGGTAGTCATGCCAGCCGCGTATTGACCTCATCGCCGGTCCGCGGTCCGATATTACCCTCCTCTGACGTCATCTTCAAAATGAGCGATATCGAGGAGTCAGCTGAGTTTTACTATCCAGATGATAATGACTCGGCTTTGCTCAGGCCTCAGTTAGATATTTATAGTTGTCTATGTAGTCCAAATATTGAGGGATCCTTAGGGGTGCGAAAAGAAACAAGAAATAATAATATGTATGTGAGAGAACAAAAGGTTGACCTCGCCGAGGGCAATCACACCCAATAATATGCATGTAAATATGAATAACGTGAATAAAGAGCTCTACGTTCCTGTATCCACAGACAAGGGTCGTAACAGCATGGTGTCGACGGAGAGCGCCTCGTCCACCTACGAGGAGCTGGCACGGGCGTACGAGCACGCCAAGCTGGAGGAGCACCTGCAGCACGCCAAGTTCGAGATCACCGAGTGCTTCATCTCCGACAGCTCCTCCGACCACATGACCACGGGGACCAACGACAACGCCGACAGCATGACGTCCATGAGCACGCCGTCGGAGCCGGGCATCTGCCGCTTCACCGCCTCGCCGCCCAAGCCCCAGGACTACGACCGCGGGAAGAACGTGGCTGTGCCCATACCACACAGAGCTAAGAGTGAGTTCTGTTTCCTTTTTTCTTTAATCTTTGATTTTGTTTTTCCTTCCCGCATCCTATCCTTTTTGGGGTTTTGTATGTTATTGGTTCATCGAATCCGTGCCAGGATTGCAGAACATGGATCACTTGAAGCAAAACACTCTTTATTATCTGTTTTGTTTCTTTTTCTCTATCTACTTTATATGTCCTCTCTTTCTTTCTCTACCTCTCTCTCCTTTTATCTCTCTCTCTGTCTCTCACACACACACACACACACACACACACACACACACACACACACACACATACTCTCTCCTTAACTCCTTGCTGTTCTTCTCTTCTGCACTCTCCCAGGTGACTACTGTAACCTGCCCCTTTACATGAAGTCCGACCCATTCTTCAGGAAGCAGTCGGACCACCACGACCCGTGCCCCGTGGTTCCACCCCGGGAGACATCCGTCCGAAGTCTGGCCCAGAGGGCTTACCACAGCCAGGGCCGGCACCAGCCCCTGGACCCGGCCAAACAGAGCCAGCCCCAGCAGCAAGCCCTCACACTGGGCCACGCAGGCCTGGCCAGCCTCTCCGCCTCTGGGAGTAGTGGAGCAGCAGGAGCAGCAGCAGCAGGAGGAGGAGGTGCGAGTGGAGGATCGAGCACCTCCTCCTCGCTCCTCCAGAGGACTCTCACCATGCCCGGCTCCTCCTCCTCCTCTGCCCAGAATGCTGCCGCTGCAGCTGCGGCCACGGCCTCCTCCTCCTCCGCTGCTGGTGGGGGGGCCGGAGGGGTCTCCTCCAAGGTGGGGGGGTCCAGAGACTCTCTTATGGAGAGCAGCTCCTCAGGACTGGGCAGACTTCAGAAGGGGGGGCCCGGGGGGGCCTACTCTAAGTCCTACACTCTGGTGTAGCAGCCGTGGACGTTAAGAAGATAGCTGAACACCCCCTCCTCCCCCTCTTTTCTCTCACGAGGGAGGGGACAAACAAACTGACTCCCCCCTCCCCCCCAGCCTGGTAGCCTGACTGTCTGGGTTGAGAGGGGTCCTTCAGCATCCCCCGGGAACGATACGGAGGGTTCAGAGCACACAGGCCTGGCCTGCCTGATTGATCTTATTCCCCAATTTGTTTTGTCTCCATTTGTGTTTTTTAAGGCTTTTATTTTGTTCTGGGACTCCATTCCATCGGTTTTTATGCTCTCTCTCTCTCTCTGCCTCAATACTCACAACCTGTTTGCCCAACTCGCTCTCCTCTCCACCTCTTTGAACAGTGTCATTCTCTCTCTCTCATCTCTCTCCTCTCTCTCTCTCTCTCAGCTCTCTCTCTCTCTCGTCTCTCCCTCTCTCTCTCTCTCTCTCTCTCTCTCTCTCCCTCTCTCTCCCCCTCTCTCTCTCTCCCCCCCCCTCTTCCACCCTGTCCTTTCTTCGTCGGACACCTGCAAGTTGCTGCTCATGACCCGTGTTTCCCTGCGGCCCTGTCCTCCCGGGCTCGGTCCAGCAGGACCTGTGGGGGGGTCACAAGGGGGGCCAGAGGTCCACAGGTTCTGCATGGTTGCTACTTCCTGTCACCTGACCAACGTAGACCCGACCATTCCACACCGCATTTGATCACCACGGAGAGTTGCTTATGCATAGACCTCCCAGCCTGTGTGTGCGAGTGTGTGAGTGTGTATGTGTGTGTGTGGTAAGGCCCAGGGGGCCACTCTGCTACGAGACTCACTGGGCGACGGTGGTCACAAACACAAGATAGGGTGGAGGGTAGGGGGGTAGGTAGACTGTTTTTATCCATGCAACTGATGCTGGCACAATATAGAGTGCTCCAGTAACTGACTCTTTTTTTTAAACCAACTCAAAGGAGAGAGATGATAAAAAAAACGAAAAAGATTGAAATCTATCAGGAATCATCTGGGTGTGAAAGATGAATCTGAACTTAATTTCCATGTTTGTTTTTGGGATGTTTATGTTGGTATTGGGGGATTTAAACTCATCATGTGCACTATGAAGGTCAGAATAGATCCACAGTTCGCGTGTGTGTGTTTGTTTGTGTGTGTTTGTGTGTGTGTGTACATGTGTAAATATATATGTCTACATGTGTCGGGCACACACCTACAGTACATCATAGGACCGTGGACTTTTTTAATCAATATGTATGCTGTCTCCTTGGAGACGGGACATCCAACCCTCCATCCATCTCCTACTGTGGACCGTGATGATGTCACACTGGATGACATCACAATGAGACTTTGTTCTGCCTGTGTGATTGACAGCGTTGCCTAGGAGATGGGGATGGAGATGGGCGGGAAGGAGAATGGGATGGGTTGAAATGAGAGTGTGACTGTCTCTCTTTCATCCTGTTCCCTCGATCCCTCTCGGAGAAGGAGATAGGACTGTTTTGTTGTTGCTGTCGTTTTTTTGCTCTTGGTGCCACAAGCCCCATTATGTTGCTTATATTACCCCCACTACTGCCTAAACCATGAGTCCCTTACGCCACCCACCCTTAACCCCCTAGCCCCTTATGTCCACCCACACTTCCCAGCTATTCCCCCACACCATCACCTCTTACCCACCTTGACCCCTTGCTCCTCCCCTCCACCTTTACCCACCTTGACCCCTTGCTCCTCCCCTCCACCATCACCCCTTAGCCACCCCCCACCCCCGTACCCACATTCTACCCACTTCCCTGTAACCTCACTGTGAGCCACGAGCAAACTGTCCAGGAAGACAGACAGTGATGTTATCACACACACACACAGTGATGATAGCACATTCACACACACCAACACTAACACACAGACTGATAATCTGACAGATCGAGCAGAGAGAAACACAGATGGAGAGACGTGGAGAGAGAGAGAGATGGCTATTGTGTACACAGGAATAAGGAAGAGGTTGAAAGAGATGACAGTTTGTTATGAATATGTGATTATGAACCTCTGTTACCATGACAACATAGTAATCAAATGCCTTGTTCAGAGCCCTCTCCTCCTCATTCTAGAACTGATTGAAGCTTTATTCATGGTACTTCTTTACTTGGTATGTCTTTATTTTGTATTTTTTTAATCTATTCCCAAAGCTTAGCCCCATGACAAAGAACCTTCCCAAAAAGAGTTGCTCCCAAGTCCCAAAGCTTCAGGGCCGTCGCAATAGAGATATATCATGTTCGTTTTTAAAAGTATGTACATATATATTTATATCTAAATATATAGTAAATATATGAATATTGAACAAAGCAGAGAATTATAAATAGCCATTATAATTGAAACAAAATATATTAAAACGGTAATGAGACAATCGCTCAACAAAAAAAAACAAGACGAAGAAAAAGAAGTGAGGAAGGAGACAATAGAAACGGGTAGCACCCAAGAACGAGCGAGCGAGGTTTAGAGTATTAAGAGAAAAAAGAAAGAGAGAGATGGAGATATTTGAGTGTTCTACCAGTAGGTTAATTGTTCTACATGTGTGTTTCCTGATGACCTTTGACATCATACGTGAGTGAAGGCACTGAGGACAGCACAAGTAGGGGACATTGGTTTCCTGAATGACCAACACAAGACTCCACACATACAGTACACATGTCCCACATATATAACAGTTATAACTCTTCATAGCTGTTCAAAAGTCACTCTCCCTCCTGATTGGATGGGATTCAGAGAGACTGCAGAGTGAAAATCCTTATCCTTATGTTGTTATGGTTACCAGTTTTTTTAGCTCTTGCTTTCTGGGTTATGCAAATTGGTGACAGAGAAGTTCGTTTTTTCAGAAACACAATATTGTCACATTAAAAAAGGGAAGAAGGCCTGGTTAGACAAATGTAATAAGGGATGCCCTAGTTTTAACCAATCACAGACCAAGCTGTGAACAATGTGGGTGGAGTTTGGGATTTATGTTCCTCCCTCCCAGTCCTCCCTTGCTCAGAAGAAGTTGCTCTGAATACCATAAGACTGATCTGGAATCAGACTCCTCCTCCTTCATCCTAACCTTTACTATTAAGAGGGACCAGGTCCATCTGATCCCAGATCAGTTCATATGAAGACAACTTCACCTGAAGCAGCGCTCAAATCCTTCACCCCGCTTGTCCCTAACGACCTCTGACCCTACCATTTGACCAATCGGATGGCCCCTGCCCTCCCCCGACCCCGCCCTCTGTCAACTTCATATTCGCTTGGTTGACAATTACTTGTACATAGGAATAGTGTTTTTGTAAAAATGAGTACTATTTTCAACATCTCCAGGAGAAAAAAAACAGGGCACAATGTTAACTTTGAGGAAAGTTTTAACTCAAGATGATGGATTGAAAAGAAAATGTGGAGAATTAGAAGGACAAGGCTTTAACACATGCCAGAGTGGACCACGCAATGGCATTCACAACAAATTCCTTTGTTTTTTTATTTCATTTTGTTTTGTTGATCATTTTTTTAACTGTTACAGATGGGTTTATTTAGATATTGTCATTTTCTTTTTCATTATTGTTTCACGTTGGGGTTTTGTTGAGGACAAAATGGCATTGCATGCTCCGACTATTTTGCTGGTTATAAATTTTAAAAATGGAAAATGAGGAAATTAAAGGATGAAAAAAAGTGGGGGGAAAAAAAATCAAAAGCAGAAATGGGGACTTTGATCTTTTATGGAAAGTTGCTTCAATTTGCAAAATGCTTGTGTTTATCTCTACCTTTTTTCTTTTCTATAAAAACAAACAAAAACAGAAAAAAGAGAAGAGTACTCCAACAACTCCTTGTGCAATAAAGCATCTTTCTATGAGTCTCTGACCCTCCTCCTTCTATGAGTCTCTGACCCTCCTCCTTCTATGAGTCTCTGACCCTCCTCCTCCTATGAGTCTCTGATCCTCCTCCTCCTATCAGTCTCTGACCCTCCTCCTCCTATCAGTCTCTGATCCTCCTCCTCCTATGAGTCTCTGATCCTCTTCCTCCTATGAGTCTCTGACCCTCCTCCTCCTATGAGTCTCTGATCCTCCTCCTCCTATGAGTCTCTGATCCTCCTCCTCCTATGAGTCTCTGATCCTCCTCCTCCTATGAGTCTCTGACCGTCCTCTTTCCTCAGCGCTGACATGGGCTCTTCACCAAGTTTGAGTCAGTAGATTAACCAGTACATTGATGAGTGTACTGTACTGGACTGTGGGATCTGTTGCTGAAGGAATGTCACTTTTAGAAAATTTAGGTTTTTATACAAATTGTTATCTTTATCAAGATCAAAAATCCCCAAAGATTGTACGAAGTAAATTAATTGACTAAGTTACTGTACTGTTTTGCTTCAGATGATAAATCACAGGACAGCCCACCAGGGGGTAGTAGTGACCAGTCAAAGAAATCCACAATGAGCAGGTGTCGGTGGACTTTATTGGACTTAATTAGTGAATAATATGTTCATGACAAACGTTGCAAGAACATCTATCTATTTGATTCTAGTTATGTGATACAATTAGCAACATCAAGGCATACACACACACACACACATATACATGTACACGCACACATCCAGAGAACGAAAGCATCATCACAGATAAATACAAATACATACTGTACATTAAAATAAATCACTGACTTATATTATGGATATACAATGTGCAGAGTTGGTCAGTAGTTGAAGTGTTTTATCAGTAAAATGTTCCTGCTGTTCTATACAATAATACATTGTAATTCAAGTTATATGATTTGGTTGAATGTATGTGTGTGTGTGTGTGTGAGAGAGAGAGCGAGAGATAATGTGTGTTTATTTCTTTACTTTTGTTCTTTTCTTGCCCACATACTGTGTCAATCCAGCTCTCCGTTAATCAGCATATCCATCCTTCACCACCAACCCCCCATCTCCTCCTCCATCATTTCTTTCTCCATCCATCCATCCATCCTTCCATCCTCTCCTCCATTCTTCATCCTCTGTGTGTCCCCTCTCTCCCTTCCTCCCTCCCGCCATCCTTCTGTCCACACATCCATCCATCAATCTGTCCATCCATCCATCCATCCATCCATCCATCCATCCATCTCCCTCCAGTAGAGGGCTCCCTCCTCCTCCTCCTCTCTCCCTCTACTTGGTATCTTTATGCTTCTTCTGCTGGTACTTCCTGTACTGAGTTTGGATGGTGGCGGCAGCCTTCTCAGCCTCCACGGGGCTCAGCGGGGCGGCGGGCATCGGGGCGGGGTGCCCGTTGCTGGCCGTGGAGTCTGGGCACGACAGGAGACAGGGGATTGCCAAAGAGGCAGCCATGGTGGCAGTGGAGAAGAAGTCTGTATCAATGATTGAAGTCCAAGCACATGATTGACAGGTTAGTCAGACATCGTCTGGCTGGTCTGTGTCTGGGAAACCAGCCAAGCGATTTGAATAAAAGTGGATTATTCATATGAATTAGTAATTTGATACTACTTTTAGTGTGATTTTAATGTAAGGATGACTGTTAGAATGACATGATGTAAATGTGAATCTACATAATCTGGAATCAAAGTTGTGTTCTGCTATTAGATTATTGTTTACAGGGACCCTTTGGCACAGTGGGAGAACCGTTTTATTGAAAAAAGGTTCCATTACAAATCTTACGGTTCCATCTGATTCTAGAAGGTTTCTACACAGAATGCTAAGAGGCTAAACAGAAGGGTATTGTATATGAATGTTTTACTTCCATGGTTCTACAGAGTAACGCTTAATGAGAAGATATTATACTTACTCTTTCTGTAAACTCCCATGCTGTTCCTCCTCTGGCCTTCATACTGTGAAGATGGACAGAGAGTATTTTTCCACATAAAATGGATTAGCTGACATAGCTAACAGCACAGCTAACACACATACTTACTCAGGTAAACACACACACCCAGACAAACATGCACTCATGCATGAGTGACATTCCTCAGAATTGTTGCACACGCCATATACCTGTTTGCAATCAGTCCATCGGGATTGGAATGTGTATGTGTGTGTATGTGTGCGTGTGCTGGACACATTCTTCTAATGCCAATGCAAAACACCAATTCGCTACAGTGTGTAAGCTGGTATTCCAACACACTGGCACTATGTTAACAACGCAGGCACCTGATGTCTGTCACCATGGCATCCCGCTGGTCTGGAACATAGAGGTGTCCATGGCAACAGCAAATGCATGCCAAGGCGCTATTATTCAGGTATGGTTTAAGGATGGTTTCATTAAAGCTGGCGTAGCTGAATTCATGCTGATTAAATAAAATGATTCCGATTTTTGCCAGTAAATGTGCAACTGCAGAATGTGTGGCCAAGTGGTTCCGCCGCGAATATTACATGCGCCAAAACCTCACTGCAGGCTGTCTAAAGAAAGGCCAAAACTAGTCTTTAAATGTGGGTTACACACATAGACATGCATTCTTATAGCATGCAAAGGCTTGTGGCTAAAGAGGATGCAGCATGCTTAAGTGTGCTAGTAGCCTGCTAAGGCATGTTAGCAGCATGCTAGGCTACCTAGCTCCAGTCTCCTGTCCTGGGTGTCCTCTGGCTGAGCTACTCTCCAGGCCGGCTGGTGACCTCTCTTAAGCCCTGTAGCTAGTAGGGATTACCATGGCTACCAGCCATTGCAGGTACCTCGGACCACAGAGCTTAACCTGTCTGTCTGCCTTTTTGTCTGTCTGTATGTCTGTCTGTCTTTCTTTCTTTCTTTCTGCCTATCTACATCAGTTTGTGTCTGCCTGACTGCATGCCTATCTTTCTGTGTGCCTGTCTTTCTGTGTGCCTGTCGTCTTGGCAGACGCAAGAACATGTGATCAAACCTCAGATGCTGAGTCACATTAGTCAGCTCTGCTCATAGGGGACACTGGGGGATGGAGTTCAACTGTGGTCAGATTAGAACTCAATACAATATGGCCGTCAGGACGTATCAGGACGTATCAGCGATGTGTGCGCATGAGTCTATGTATGTGTGTCCGTGTGTGGTTGTGTGTGAATGTGTGTTTGGGTATGTGTCTGAGTTTGAATGTGTGCATATGTGTGTGAGTATGTGAATGTGTGAGTGAGTGTGTGTGAGTGAGTGCGCGTGTGTGTGTGTGTGTGTATACTCACCTCCTCTGACCTGCTGCTCCTCCTACTGAGTGATACAGAGTGTACCTGCCAGGGGAGAGGCTGGGACACCATGAAGGGCAGTGGATCAGGCTGGCGGGCAAAACGCATCCCTAACTGGGAAGGAAACACCGGATAAGTGGAGTGTGTGTGTGTGTGTGTACGTGACTGTGTGTTTGAACAACCATTAGCTTGTGTGTGTGTGTTTGTGTGTACGTGTACATGACAGTGTGTTTGATCAACCTTTAGCTTGTTTATGTGGGTGTGGGTGTGGGTGTGGGTGTGGGTGTGGGTGTGGGTGTGTGTGTGTATGTGTGTGTGTGTCAGAAAGCATTAACCTCAAGTTAACCACAGGTCACATCCATTTTCTGTATCATTCTCAAATGTGAGTCTCTCTCTTTGAGGTATCTGTCTCTATGATCCTTTAACACAACACCCTGAAATAAACCCATGATCTTTAACATCGGTACTCAACATCCCATTAGGTTAACAGGAAAACAGTTGTCATGGCATCATTGGCTCAGTCACTGGTAAGCTCCTTGCTCGGTCACTGTCAATGTCATTTTTGTATGTCCAGTAGCTTAAGGACATCAAAAGACACTCAAATAGACACTGGCCACTGATATAATTTGATCCCCTTCTGATTTTGTACATTTCCACCTCCGTGTTTGACGGTGTTCTTGGGGTCATAGGCAGCATTCCTCCTCCTACAAACACGGCGAGTTGAGGCCAAAGAGCTCAATCTCGGTGTCATCTGACCACAATACTCACACCCAGTTCTCCTCTGAGTCATTCAGATGTTCATTGGCGAACTTCAGACATGCCTGTCCATGTGCCTTCTTGAACAGGGGGACCTTGCGGGCGCTGCAGGATTTCAGTCCTTCACGGCGTAGTGTGTTATCAGTTGTTTTCTTGGTTCAGCTGCCTTAAGATCATTGACAAGCTCCTCCCGTGTAGTTCTGGGCTGAATTCTCCCCGTTCTCATGATCATTACAACTCTCACAAGGTGAGATCTTGCATGGAGCCCCAGTGCGAGGGAGATCGACAGTTCTTTTGTGTTTCTTCCATTTGCGAATATGCACACCAACTGTTGTCACCTTCTCACCAAGCTGCTTGGCGATGGTCTTGTAGCCCATTCCAGCCTTGTGTAGAGCTACAATCTTGTCCCTGACATCTTTTGACAGCTCTTTGGTCTTGGCCAGACAGTTTGGAATCTGATTGATTGATTGCGAACTGAGATTAGGAGCACTCCCTTTAAGAGTGTGCTCCTAATCTCAGCTCGTTTCCTGTATAAAAGGCAACTGGGAGCCAGAAATCTCTCAGATTGAGGGGTCAAATACTTATTTTACTCATTAAAATGCTATCCAATTTATAACAATGTTGATGTGAGTTTTTCTGTATTTTTTCTTTGTTATTTTGTCTCTCACTGTTCAAGCAAACCTACCATTAAAATGATAGACTGATCATTTCTTTGTCAGTGGGCAAACATACAAAATCAGCAGGGGATAACATATGTTTTCCCTTACTGTAATTGAACTACAGTACCACCAGTTACAGACCAAGCATCTAAAGGACCCAAGTTTGACAACAATCTACTTGTACAGATGACACCCATAGGAGCATGGTGATGATGTCATTCACCCAGTACACACACACACACACACTATAAACACACACTCTTGTAAAAGTACCAAGAAGCACTCCAATACATACTTTCATATACACAACACGTGTATCTACGCACACATCCTGACCTTACCGATTCAGCTACCCGGACCATCATGTACATGGCTGTCAGCATGGTGACCAACATCTTGATGGTTGTGTATTCCGGAGGGTCAGGACCCTGTAACCCTGCCTTTCCTCTCCTGGGGCTGCAGCTGACAGTGTTTTCAGGAGTCCTGCTCCCTGCTCAGCCACGCGCCAACGACAGAGAGAGAGCGGGAGAGAGAGAGACAGAGAGACAGCGTCCTCAAAATGTTCACCAAGACAGAGGACAGGAACGATCGAGGAATCTCAGAGGAACTGGAGACTACGGGAGGTGTATCTGGAAAAAGACACACACACACGTGCACAAACAAACACACACACATGCACACACCTCAGTCATCCACTCCCTGACACGACAGGCTAAGATCATTTAAAGAGCTTTGGGGTACAGAAATAGAGAGGCACTAATCTTTCCCTTTGCGCACAAACACTTATCCCTTAGGTGTGTGTCCACTTCACTGGACGACAGGCTTCCCCTGCACACACACACACACACACAAACACACACACACAAACACACACACAAACACACAGAAGGAGAATCATATTTCAGGCATCTTCATTTTCATCTTCCAAATCATACAGTAGGATATCAGTCTTAAACAACCTAAAACCTTGGTAGTAGGTAGGCTTACTTTCTAGTGTAGGTTACTCAAACCATTCATTTTGTAGTGTACATGTGTCAGACAGGTTGATGAAACGTGACATGACAAGTCCAGGGCACCAGAGTCTAATCCAGGGTACTGATGATGGTGGTGATGAGGATAGTGATGATAAAGATCATAATTTATAATCTAATCCCGGTAAATTTGGAGAGAATGTTCAATGTCAGCTAGAGTAAAGTTTGACATCCAATCATTAATCCAATCTTTTTTTTAAATTCAGCCAACCTTCCAGATCTGTAGTAACAATCCTCCCTTTGATGTATTATTTGATCTCTTTGGCTCTTCTGATATCTTCTATGATCTCTTTGGCTGCTATGATGTCTCTGACCTCATTGGTTTCTCTAATGTCTTCTGTGTGCTAATTGGCTTGTTTTCTGTGCTGGAGTGATCCCAATCTGTCTGACGATGATGATGATGATGACGAGGGAGATTGTGAAATGGACACACAGACAGGTTTGCTACAGCTCATTAACATACCTGTGAGACTGTCAGTCACGCAAGTGTCTTCACTGCGGACTCCAAGGGGATTAACGCAGAGATACACACAGTATGATGTCACCAATAGGGGAACTATGACAACTATGTGTTTCTAACAATCTGATGTAGGCTTATCTGCCAGACATCAGTCATTACCTCACACCTAACTGCGTCACACACACACGTCGCACAGATCATGTTTCCAGTCACAGTCTCCCTGACCCCTTTCAATCTGACCTTCTCTAATCCTGTGTGTGTGTGGCTCTGCTTATGCATGTTTATGTGTGTGTTTGTACTATACTGTATTTAAATATGTATACATATGTGTAGGTATATATATATATATATGTGTGTGTGTGTCTAATCCCAGTCTCTATGTATGTCCTTATGCTACGTGTTAGCAGGTTAAGTCAAAGGTCAACCACTTTTGGAAATTACAGGTCCACCTTTTCTGTTTTATATGTGATTTATGTAACCACTGAGATGAACATGCCAGTCCAATAGATCTTCAATCCTGATGATGTGGTGCATGTTTCTGCCGTACGTGTGTGTGTGTGTTTGTGTGCGTGTGTTTGTGTGTGTGTATGTGCTCACTTCCCATTGAGGTACATGACAGTAGCAGGAATGCCTCTTATCATCCTCTGCACAGGTATAAAACTCCCCCTGCACATACAGACACCTCCCACACCACACACACACACAGAGCTTGACAGACAGACAACTAAGCGACCAGACAGAACCACTGGTTTGTGGCTGGAACCACTGGTTCATATGAATGGTCCGACAAGTTCCTGTTCCAAGATCTGACCAAGGACGGACAGACCACAGGTAAGGACGTTTGCTCAGATTACAGGCATGTTTGGTGAACACTGTTCTGTACCAACGGTGTAACAGGAGACAGACAATTCACACCTCATTGAACAGATCTGCTAACTTTGTACACTGGAAAAAGTGAATTGACCTTCCTTTTTTCCCTCTTTTTCTTCATGTTTCAATGTTTCAGAAAAATATTTGTTTTAATTAGTCATCTAAAATAGAATTTGTCAGTATACAGAAGTTCAGTAGACCATCATGTCTACAGCAGAGTAACACATATATTGTAATAGTCATGTGATGGTGAGACCTAAATAGGGCATTACAGGTTTAGAGGTTGTGGTGGTCATTTACATTTCTTTATTGGCTTTTCACAATGTTATACATTTATTATTTATGTCATAAATTAGAGTTGCCAAAGTCAAAATCTGCACATGCTGTGTATTTCTATAGGAGATATTCTGTCCAGTATATTATCTTATGAGAGGGAGGCGTACAGGGAGTGGACACACCAGAAACATGTTCTGCCTTGGTCTCTTCACACCTGTGATTGTGTAAGGTCTGACACAAGTCAAAGTGTCAGGTGTTTAGTGTCAAGTCTGCTGAGCAGTGATGGGTGAGAGAACATGATGCCTCTGTATCGAGCTGTCTGTCTGGCAGCTGGGCTCAATGACAAAGTCCCGAACCCTGGACTGGGGGTGGAGGGTGAGGGGGTTAGGGGTGGCAGGTGGGGGTTACCTTAATAACTCTGAATGCCTGTAGTCTGTTAGCCCCCCCACACACAAATGTGTTATGCTTGTCAGGCAGATTTAGCGCTGAGGACAGTGACACACCTCAGGTGAGATAGTGCAGAGAGTCTGGTTCCAACGAAGCGCGTCGCAGAGAGATACAGACTGTGGGCACATGAGATATGGAGAAAGGCTTATCTCACCTAGCAGAGCCTCCAGTCACGTCACGTCTCCTGTCACTGCTCTGTGAACGGGTAGAAACATTTGAATAATGAACCTGTTCCACTTCTGGTTTTTATTAAGTGTCTTCTTTTACCCTGCCCTAATCATTAAAGGGTCGCCTTGAAGATGTTTTGAGGGATGATTAGAAGGTGTTTTGAGTCTAAATTTGTGTTGGAATTTTTTTACAATATTGTGCTAAGAGTTCCCGTCGTTCTCCCTGGAAAACATCTCCCATTGGACTACAACGTGTCTAGGATCAAATCATGACATTCTTACAATGCTATACTGTACTTTTCTTTTCAAAAAGAACCAGCAATCAAAAAGACATCCCAGAATAAAAGAGGGTATCTGTTGGTGAGAAGAGATACCATAGCAACCCTGCCTACCTACCTGGCAGACATAAAGACACGCCCACATTCAACATGTCTGTGAACCGCAAGACCCTGTCTGTCAAAAGGCACAGCAGCAAGAAGAAGAGTAAGTAAACATAACCATCAATAAACACTAATGACTCATTAGATTATCGATTCATTCAATAAAGATGACTACTACTACTACTACTACTGACAACATCAGAGAATACAGTTGAAAACGCATTAATTCTTTGCACATAATTGCGGTATGTAATAAATGGGTTCTGAATCCTAAGTCCGACCATGATCAGTACCATCATTTATTGGAATAACTGACTTTCACTTTCAAGAGACATGGGTAAAAAAATTGACTATATATTTAAAGGAACAGGTTTAACGTGTGTGAAATCACTGACTGTGATGCATACGAAACAAATACATCAAACATTTGATTATCAATTTATGTTCCAGAGTTGCCTGTGGACAAGGCCCAAGAGGTTCTGTTGAGGCTGGGCCTGCAGACCTTCTGGACCGCCCCTTTGGACCTGTCAGACATGCTGGACATCAGCACCTGGAGCCTGGAGAACCAGCCCCCTCTAGAGGCCAAACACCTGCCCCGCACCTTCCTCCAGCGCCTCTGGCTGCTCAACCATCAGGCGCGTAGCTCATATTTCCTGGGTTGCTCTGATGCCCCCGCAGACACCCCAGAAGGGGAGACCCTCCAAGGGCTAAGCGAGGCTGAGAGTACCTCTGTCAACCCCTTGGATCTGGTGATGGCTGTCTACATGTCAGCCAGCAGCTTACTGCAGCAGGAGATGACTGTGCGGATGGTGCAGTGCCACTTTGCATTTCCCCTGGTTCTACCTGTCATGGGCCCGACTCAGTACCCAAAGCCTTGCTTCCTCCTCTGGCCCCTGAGGGCTGTGGTGGGCCAGTGGAAGTCCCACGTCTTCCTGGGAGAAAAGAAGCTCCAGGAGGGGGACTTGGCAAGCACAGAGATGCCCCTGGTCTCCTGTGTCAAGCTGGGCCACTGCAGAGCCTCCAAGTCCCTGGTGCTGAGTCATCTTGTGCGGGGGCCCCGGGGACAGAGCGAGGTGTTCCTTCACCGGGGGATGGAGGGTGGCCTGCAGCCTAGGAGGCTGGCCAACGGGCTGGTGGAGCTGGACTGGGTCCTCCCATCTGGAGACCCATCACTGGATGTCTTCCCCGAGCCTCTGGCGGTGGCCAACCTCCGTGGGGATGCAGCCATTCACGAGACGCAGCTCACCTTTCTGTGCCGTGTCTCCTCCGCTGTGGTGGTGTTCTGTGGAAGCCTCGGCTTGAAAGAGAGACAGCTGCTCGCTTCCTGGAAGGGTTTGGCCAGCCAGCTCATCCTCATCGACATGGCGGACTCGGTGGAAGTTGGGGAGGGGGACACGGTAGCTGACGCGGGATTGGCTGGTGAGAAGCTAACGGAGGGGCTAGGTCTACCTGAGGGGGCAGTGCTTTCAGGACGGGGAGTCACTGAGTCGGAGCTTGCTGACAAGTTAAGAGAGGCCCTGAATAACCTGTTGCGTGATAGGCTAAAATACACAACCTTAGAAGCAGTGGGGCGTGTGGCAGAGGAGCTGGGTATGTGTGTGGATGAGGGGGTGGTGTGTAGGAAGGCCTCGGCCCTGGCAGAAGAGGTCCTGAAAGGACTGGAGGAAGAGGGGTTAGCCCTGTATAGACAGAAGCAGCTACCTTTGCAGGGCCCTCTCTGGAAGAAGCTAGCAGGGCTGGAGAAGGAGGAGAGCAGGCAGAAGGGGGCAGCAGAGGGGATTAGTCAGCAGCTGCTAATGGAGAAGCAGGATCTTCTGAATAATCTGGGTAGCTATAAAATGACTGAAGCCATGCGGGTTTTCACTGATAGCCTGTCCACTGCTGATCAGCTTGAGAGAGCCTACTTCTTGAGCTGGATGAAGCTGAGACTTGTGGCTAAGCAGAGGGGACAGCATCCTCATGTCCGCCACGTTAACAAGCTACAAAATCTTCCAATCAGGAGGGAGGAGGGGCTTTTCGAGGAAATAATGATGGGAATCAATCAAGAGTTATATAATGATGGTGAAGAAGATCATTTGAAGACTTATTCATCTGAGAAGAAGGTGAAACAGGAGGAGAAGATGCAGATTGAAGAACACCTCTCTAATGGCCAGGTCGACAAGGGTGTGTCGGAGAATGGAAGTGTAGAGGTCTCAGAGAATGGTCATCAACCCCAAACAGGACAACTCAGGGAACAGACATGAAACTGAAAAATGCAAAACGGATTCCTCTGAGGATGAGAATATGGACACGAAACCAGAAGTTTTTCCATTCTCCCTGGGCCTGGAGCATTTCCTGAGAGAGATGGGTCTGATCTTTGAACTGACCCACAGTAGTCCAAGCAGTGGGACCCACAATGCGTTGCGGCTTCCCACCGTGGCAGCAGACCTCCTCCTCCAAGGCGTGCCCTTGGAGATCCTGGACGGAGATGCCTCCAACGTGCCATGCCAATGGCTCAGCTGTGTTCTTGACGAGCTCAATCGCCGCCTCTCTAAAGATGGAGTACGCGTCCGAGCCTTGACCAGTCTTGGCGTCCAGGAAGCCAGGAACGCGGTTTTCTCTGCTGCTTTCGGAGTGAACTTTCCCCAACGACCCAAAGAGCTCCAATGCCCCAGAGGTGTGTATCTACTGGGCCTGCGTCTCCCTGACAACCTCAGGAAGGACATGGAGTGTGACTTATTATTAATGATGGACGTGCAGGGACTCTGTGCTTCAGGATTGGCTGATGATGGTGAAAGGCTGGTCCATGACAATGAGATGGCCACATTTGTGACAGGTTTGAGTGATGTCATCCTACTCAACCTGCCCCCTGACGAGGTCGAAGGAAAGAATACCAGCCTACTAGTAATGGTGAACGCCCTCCTCCGTAGCAAGTGGTCTGGCACCATGCCTGTATCCCAGCTCCTCACCCAGGGTGTGGGCACAGACACCAAGCAGCAGAGCCTGCAGCTGAGCCAGGTGATCCAGATCCTGGAGACGGAAGCCGAGGAGAACGGAACCTTGCCTGTGCCTGAGAAAAACATCGAGAAGGAAAACAACAACAGTACTAAACACCAGAACAGGAAGATGAACGGTCCCCCAGTCCTGATGATAGGTTCATGGCAGAGCTCCTCCCTCACTGCCACAGTGGGTGAGGAATACAGCTCATCTGTTCTCCAGCTTAAACAGAGTCTTTTCCAGGCCTTGGGGAGATCTGCTAAATCCAAAGCTTTCGGTTTGCCAGAATTCAAGGCACACATGTGCACTGTGTGGAATGCGGTGAAGGCTGAGGACTTTGCCATTGGGTTCCTGAACACTGAGGTGGCTGAGGCCTTCTGCCTGCTGTGTTCTGAGCTCTCCCTGTGGGAGGGGCTCTTGCAGGAACACATGGAGGTCTGGTTCTCCGGGGCCCAACAGAGGATCCTGGCCTACAAGGCCTCTGCTCTGGAGCGGGGAGAGTTGGATGACCCACTGGGGGAACTGAAGGAGGAGGCCAGGTCAAATGTCAAATCCGAAGTGGACAAGATCCGGACCAGATTGGAGCAGTATCTGAGGAAAGACGACCTACACAGGGATTATATCTACACATACAGGGCCAACTTCACAATGGATCCGTTACAGGAAAAGGTGACCAACGAGATCATCATGAAGTTGGAGTCTGCACAAGAGAATCACTACACCACTACGCAGCTCATGAGCTTCCAGAACATCATGGAAGTGGAGCAAGAGGCCAAGATACATTCTTTGGTGGAGAGCTGCAAAATCAACAACATTCTCCTGCAAGACAATCAGCTAGAGGAGGAGTTTGAGGGCATATGGACCAAGGCTTTGTCCAACTTTGATTTCAGGACTTCAGAGAAGGAAGACATCCCTGCCAGGGTGATCGAGCTGCTCACAAACAATCTGACTAGCAGAGGGCTTCACAAGCACTTGAAGAAGGTGGAAGCCATTTGCACAGAAAAACCAGAGACTTTCATTGTTTATGACGAATACTTTGGATACCGGTGCCGACTAAAGCACATGTTTGAGGACAACAACAAGCTACAAAGGCTTGAGGCCAACAATCTGGCTTCCAAGATTGTCAAGGAGTACAACGACTTTGTGGCAGAGAAAAACACATTCTTTTCTGACTTCTCTGTGAGCTACATGACTGAAGTACTGAATAACATTGACAAAGCCTTAAAGAATAAGGCCATAGAGATCCGCTCTGCGTTTGAAGTGGACCTGAAAGTCTACCTCTGCCAGCAAGCCTGCCATGACTTCCAAGATATGCATGCAGGAGACAGAACCCTGCTGGGCCACCTGAAAGGTCTGAAGGACCAGCGTCTGGCATTGTTCATCTACCAATTCAGGAAGAGGGACCAGGCCTGGAGGTTGGCCCATGCCTTCACCGACATGGTGTTCAGACCGGCTGCCCTGAACTACATCTACAGTCCGCTGGGGGAGTGTGTCCTTGAGGAGATGATGAGCGGGGACGATGGCCAGCAGTACAAGTCACCCCAGGCCTTCAACCTGCGCCTCCTGGAGGAGCTCCTGGAGGAAGACTGCTTTGAGAGCTTCCTGGAGTATCTCCTCTCCTATGACAGCTTCTGCCTGAAGAGGCTGCAAGCCAGGGTCCAGGCCCACCTGTCAGGGTCGGGCATCTTGGAAGAATGGAGGCAGCGGCGCCTAGGTGAGGTGGTGGGAAAGATGGCATTGGCCGTGAGCCAGACGTCGGAGGTGGCTGGCGGGGGGCTGAGCGACACCAAGCTGCTCCTGGAGAAGGTGTGTCTGACGTTGGAGGCAGACGGGGAAGTGGAGGTGAGCAGGGAAGGCCTAGAGGGGCCTCTGTTCCACATCACCACCAACTGGGAACGTTTTGTCTCCTGTCTGATGGAGGCCGTGGCCGAGATGCGTCTGGCCCTCTCCCAGGAGTTCTCCAAGACCATCGAGGAAGTCCAGTTCCTCCAGGCACTGCCTGTCCCACCCCACGACAGACTCCTCCACCGGGTCAGAGGGTGCCAGGAGCAGTGTCCGTTCTGCAGGGCACCCTGCGAGATGGGCGTGGAGGAGCACACGGTTCACAGAACCCCACTCCACAGGCCTGAAGGCCTGCTCTCTTACACCTCCAACACCTGCCTCTCCCACTCCGACTGCCCATGCAACGTGGCCGGGGACAACCAGGTTCTGAACAAAGATACACAGTTCCAGACCAGGCCTTCAGAAGAGCACCAGTCCCTCTACCCTGAAGAGATCATTCCAGAAGAGGAGTCTGACATTCAGGCCCCAAGCCCCAGCACCTACTGGAGGTAAGAAGCCTTTTCCTGACTACAGTGGCTTTTTGTTATTGGTCTCATTGTTGTTGTTGTTGCTGTGGTTGAGAGCAAACCAAGGTAGCATCCCCTTTCTACAAGGAATCAGTTGCGTTGCTGCGTTCACACCAAACGCGTTTGGGGGCGGAAGGGGCGGTCACTTTGCATACAAAGTCAATGCACAGATGCGAATGGACGCGAATGCTTCTAGCGCGGCGCGAACGATACGTTTGGCGCGGCGCGAAAGACGCGAAA
>CAEFZP010000188.1:0-35246 GCA_903064625.1 Mallotus villosus | reverse complement strand
TGACAAAAACCAATACACCCAACTGTTAAACAAAAACAGGAAAGATTTTACTTTAAAAAAACAGATCAATTGAATCAGTTCTTCAATTGTGGTTTCACAACAAATGACAAGCATAGATATCACATTGACACACGATAGCCTAAACTAGCCGGCCATGCTAACTCCCCTACTACCTGTTTCAGTACAGTTCGACGATGAGGCCTGACTGCAGCTTTGTGCGTGTAGCCGTACACCAAAATGGCTGCTTACCACGAGGGCACAAAATAAACGTGAGCTGGTACCATCGGGTCATACAGTGCGGTAGCCACACGCACTGCGGCGACGGGGCACACAGCGGTGGACGAAAGACCGACAAGTATTCCACAGGCTCCAAAACTGACACTCGCAGGTTCGCGAGCCGTCTGGCCGAAGTCGTGCTAATCACAAGTCAGCTCTCTTTCTTGCGTCGTTGTGTGTGGTGACATCGGCGACATCGAACATCACACTGCTACTAAATATGACCAGCGTGCTAGGTGACCACGTTCGATATATCAATAATTATCAATATTGCAACTTGTTGGTATTTTATTCAACTCTCTTACAAACCTCTGTCTCTCACTTCCTCCGCTCGCACCCTAATCCCCACATTTTCGCGCCCTGTCTTGACCTCACATCCGATTTTGCAACCTTCACATCATTAAGCAAACTAAATCAATTCACAAACACATTCACTCTTTTCATTTTGTAACAACAAAAAATATATATCAACAGATAGTTAATTGCTGCATTCAGAAAACAACATTAAACTCATATGCATTTCTCATACAAATCAACAATCAAACTTTTAAACCTTTAAGTGTATTTTAAGCTATGAACTTAACTATTATTATTCAAACTGTATAGTTATGTTCAAAAAAGAAACCTGTATGTCGATATGAACGTTTACCACCCGGGCTACACTCTCCCCTGTCTAAAAGTTTGATGTCTCCATCAAACCCTATAGCATTAAACCACTTGCACCTTAACCTTTCTAATATAAGGTTTTCTTGGCAACACTCAGTACACAATGCCATAGGATGACACCACAGAGTGTTGCATAGGCGGCGACTCCAGCTAGGTAAGTTCCACTCCCAATGAGTATTCCTCGACTCAGGATACCAATGGCTGGTCAGATGGTTTGCCCAGTTCATCATACTCAACCGCAAGACAACCGAAGGACCTGCATCTGGAACATCCTCCACATTGTGACACGGATAGGCTCTTCTGCATACTCGTCCAGTTCTGTAGTGGGGCAAAGTCACTAGTTCACGGTCAGTGCCTAAATCACACCTTGCAGGGCGCAAGTCTGGCGGTACTAAAACTTCTCCATAGTTCTGACTTCTGGTGAAAACTAGTGGTTGAGACACCATAAGATCCGAATCCTCTGCGAAGGACAGATCATCCTCTTGTTCCAAGCTTGCACTCTGAACTGACTGTTTCTCTTGGTGCTTTCGATGAGACCTGGTCACACGCCTCTGCGGTGGATCCGGGTCACCGTACCTACTGGCATCCTTACTAATAACCAATCGGCAACAGGTGGTTTCTGTGTACAGTTTTAACAGGTCCAGTTCCTTTCTCAGGCTTGACTGATAGACGGGTAGATTCGGCATTTGTTGATGACAAGGTAAGGAGCTGGCCTCCATTTATCTTGTAGCTTGTGCTTGCCGTGACACCAAAGTTTCTCAGCAACACTCTGTCTTCCACTTGCAGGACCTGTTCCTTGACTAGTTTGTCATGTGCTTTCTTGTTTCGTTGATGCTTCTTATCAGCAGCTTCCGTAGCCAACTGATAGGCTCTGTGAAGATCCGATTTTAACTTTGTCACATATTGTTGGTATTTAATTTCTCTCTCACCCTCAGGAGATACACCAAAACAGGTAGACGAGCTTCTCTACCAAACATTAGCAGGTAAGGCGAGTAACCAGTAGATTCGTGCGTGTGCAGTGTATGCGTGCACAAACTGACTGATGTTCTGGCTCCACTTCTGCTTTTGTCTGGGATCCAAGGTTCCAAGCATAGACAAAAGTGTACGATTAAACCGCTCGGGTTGTGGGTCTCCCTGGGGGTGATAAGGGGTCGTTCTGGACTTTCGGATCCCAACATTCGCAGGAGGTCTCGGATTAGTGTGCTCTCAAAGTCACGCCCCTGATCCGAATGAATTCGGGCTGGGAGTCCATAGTGTACAAAGTACTCTCACACAGAATTTTTGCGACCGTTGACGCCTTCTGGTCTTCGCTGGGAAGCTTGTGCGTAACGTGTGAAGTGATCAGTCACAACGAGTACGTTGGCAACTCCCTGCCAATCAGGTTCAAGTGACAGGAAATCGATACACACAAGATCAAGGGGTCCCTTGCTCGAAATCTGATTCAAAGGAGCAGCTCTCTGGGGTGCGGTCTTGCGTGCGATACATCTGCCACAATTCTTTATATACTGTTCAATCTCTGCACCCATTGGGCCAGTAGAATCGGTCTCGGACGAGTTCTGTGTTTTTTCCACTCCCAAGTGTCCACACTCATCATGAAGAGACTTGAGAATCATCTGAATGTACATTCTTGGCAGGACAAGCTGGTGTACTCCAACGCCAGATGGTCTCTGAATCACTCTGGTAAGTACTTGCTCTACAATCTGTAGCTTTGGTGCTTCCCTTCGTAGCAGCATGGTCTCCAGACTCTCACCTTTAACAGCAGTAGGCAAGCGTCCTTCCATGACTGCTTGCTTGACTGATGAAATGCTAGTGTCTTCTTCTTGAGCTTTAGCAATGTCCTTTTTTTGCTGATTGTTCCAGACATCCCACATCCAAATGTGTTGGGTAAGCATAACACTCAGGAATGGCATCTGGAGAAACCCCTAATTGCTCCGCGCAATTGGATAGTGATTCCTGAGGCTTTCCACATCGGACTTGTTTACACAGGGCTTTGATGCTCTCCGGTGGGATATCTTGCCACTCTCCCTCATCGGTAGCAGAGAACAGGTTACGAGACAAGGAGTCTGCATCGATGTTACACTTCCAGGTCGGTACTGTAGAGTAAAATTGTATGTGGCCTAGTGCAGCAAGCCAACGGTGTCCGTAGCGTTTAGCTTGGCAGTTGTCAAAATGTATGTGAGCGGGTGTTATCAGTCCTCACTGTAAAGCTGGCTCCATACAAATAGTCATGGAACTTGTCCACCACTGCCCATTTCAATGCCAGATATTCAAGTTGGTGGACTGGATAGTTCTTTTCTGACTTGCTGAGTTTTCGGCTAGCGAAAGCCACAGGTCTCAAAACCTCATTGTGCTCTTGGTTTAAAACTGCTCCCAAACCTTGCAAACTGGCATCTATGTGTAAGACATAGGGCTTGGTAGGGTCAGCGAATGCCAAGACAGGTGCGCGGGTGAGACAGTGTACGACTTTCCTGAAAGCATCACTACAAGGATCACCGAAGGATTCGTTTACCTTGAAGTAGGACTGGCTTCCCAGCTTGGCATTCTTAAGTCCTTTCTGTGTTGGAGGGTAACCCTTGTTAGGTCAGTGAGAGGTCTAACAATGATTGCAAAGTTTTTTATGAAACGACGGTAGTACCCACAAAACCCCAAAATGACTGCAGGGATTGTAGGTCAGTGGGTTGCTTCCAGTGAGCTACTGCTTCCACTTTAGCTGGATCAGTTGCAATTCCATGCTCTGACACAATGTGTCCCCACGTACGTCACTTGTGGCTGCAGAATTGACATTTGTCAATGGACAACTTTAAACCACATTCTTCAAGCCTGTCGAGAACTTTTTGGAGACGTTCTTCATGCTCCTCCAAGGTTTTCCCGAAAACAATGAGATCATCCAAGTACACAATCACTTCCAGGAGGTGCATATCTCCAACTGCCTTCTCCATTAGCCTTTGAAAGGTCGCAGGAGCCCCTGTGATCCCCTGTGGCATTCTCTCAAACTGAAAAATCCAAGTGGGCAGATGAAAGCAGTTTTCTCCTTGTCCTCTTCAGCCATTGGGATCTGGTAGTATCACTGCGTAGGTCCAACACAGAAAACCACTTACTCCCGGTGAGACAGTCCAATGCATCATCAATGCGTGGTACAGCATACTGGTCTGGAATGGTCCGGCGGTTCAGTGTTCTGTAGTCTATACACATGCGCAGCTGACCAGATTTTTTCCTTGCTAGGGACAATGGGCGACGCATAGGGGCTTCTGGACTCTTTGATTATCCCTGTCGCTAAGAGCCCTTGCAGGTGGCGACGCAGGTCTTCCAGGTCAGCCGGTGCTATGCGTCGTGATCTTTCTCTGAATGGTGTGTCATCTGTAAGGCGTATATGGTGTTCGACATCCTTTGCAAGACCGACATCCCACTCCTCTGTTGAGAACACGTTAGCTCTTTCTGACAACTTCTTTACTAGTCTATCCTTCCATTCTTTTGGGATTATTGCATCTCCAAAATCAAACAACTTTGGGTCAATCTTGGTGTGGTTCTGTCTCTCTGGGCTCTGGACAACAGTCGCAGTGTCAGCTACATGCAGTTGTGCAATCACAGTGCCAGCGGGGATGGAAGTTTCCTTAAATGACTCATTTTGCAACATGACTAAGAACTTGTTGTTGTCGAGAGCAGATGAGAATAACACAGTGGGCTGTACTAGCACCCCAGTGGGGAGAGCTAGAGTAGGTGCCCGCTCGGTAATGAGAATACTTTTCTCTATTCTTTGTCTCTCTTTTACCTTGCAAACAGCCATGCGCTCACCTGTGGCTGGGATAACCAGAGGACCAGGCCCCACCCACTTCACATCAGCAACAACACTGCTGTCACAAAACCCAGTTGTTGGTGCTTTGCAAGGTTGTAGGGACAACCTCCGAGTGCTCACTCTTGTGACCAGATGGGTTTGTCTTTGGGAGGAATGAACTGACGTAGCTTGCCAACATTGGTGCCGACCATCACAGGAATGTTATCAGAACAACGGGATCAGGGCACACCAGCGCAAGGACAGGAATGGCTTTGGTTTTACTGAGTACTTGGTCAGGAAGCTCTAAATCCACCTGGATATAACTCGATATGGATAACTGTCATCCGAGTCACTCAAACCCCAAATGGCTAATCCACTCACTGGATGCATTGGTATATGGGCAAGGTGCTTTTCATACCAACTGTCGAAGATTATGGTCACTTGTGAACCACTGTCGAGGAGGGCAGTACAAGGTTTTCCATCAACTTTTACAGGAACGGTAGAGGGTGGCCCCACCAGTCCTTCTGGTAGACCCGTAGTCTGCACATGCACTGCACTTCTCTTGGCATGGACATTATTGGCACCTGCCTCTGTACTGTAGCCTTGTTCTTGCTGATGGGGTCGGGCTGCTCGCTGTGCACAAATCAGCTTCTGGATAACCTTTGATTGATTTTCGGGGGCTGCACATCTGGTGGCAATATGCCCATCCTCACCGCATCTGTAACAAAAGAATCTCCCGATCCCTTGCGTGGAGTCAGATTCTGTCGCGTAACGGAGACTGAGGGCTCTCCGTCAGTTGACTTCTCAACCATTGCAGCAGGCTTAATGGCCATACTGTTATCTGTTTTCTAAGCTTTGTTACCTCTTTCTTCAAGGCTTGAACATTTCTGTCTTCTAATGGTTCAATGTCGTAACTGACAGTTTGCCTTGGTTCTTCAACTGGTGTCGGTTTTGCCGAAAGTGAACCTGTGAGTATGTGCACTGAGATGTTAGTTCTTTGATTTGTGCTCTAAGCTCATTCAGTTCATTATCTGTATTTACCACAACACTCCTAACATGGGCTGACTTCTTTGTTGGATTCAGTTTGTGTCTGGATATTTCATAGTCCTCTTCCGCCCGTATCTCATTTAGTAACTGTAGGAAAGTAGGAGGGCTATCCTTGCGTTCTCTAAGTCGGAGGTTAAGGAGCATCATGTCTGATCCAGTTGCTCCTTGATAAGATGATCGAGACGTGATCGATTTACCATAGTAGGTGGTAGGCCTCCTTTCTGCACCACTTTATTTAAAACCTTCTCCATTCTTCTCAGGAATTCAGACAGTTTTTCTCCGGGATGCTGACTTAGGAGTCGGAAAGCAAAGTAGAGTTCTTCCCCAGTTTCAGGCGTTCCAAAAGTGTTCTCAATTACATCAATGTAATCTTCTGGAGTCGCTTCTGGATTATTAAATCGGATTGCTTGGATTATTTCCAGGGCTGGTCCCTTTAAACTTTCCAATATCCTCATTCTCTTCTCTCGGTCAGATTTACCACATTCCTCGACCATGAAACGTGCTTGTTCGATCCAATTGTCTAGTTGCTCTTCTCCTTTGCACCAGGGGAGAAGCTGTGCCATCCTTTTCTGAGTACTAGACAACTGTATTGAAATATTTACTTTTGCTGAAACCTATGTAAAACTGAAATAATATTATCTGTTTTTGTACTGGTTTTGACTTTGTTAAATTGCCCTATTTTATATTTGATCTCAGCGGAGCCTCCATTTTATGTAGCGCCTCTCTGGTATGATTTAGTTATGATGAGAGGTGGCTAACCTAAATTCGTTAGTAGTTGTTACTTATAAACCAATTTACTATGACAAAAACCAATACACCCAACTGTTAAACAAAAACAGGAAAGATTTACTTTAAACAAAACAGCTCAATTGAATCAGTTCTTCAATTGTGGTTTCACAACAACATGACATAGCATAGCATATACACATTGACACACGATAGCCTACAACTAGCCGGCAATGCTAACTACCCTACTACCTTCGTTCAGTACAGTTCGACGATGCAGGCCTGACTGCAGCTTGTGTGCGTTGTAGCCGTACACAAAATGGCTGCTTCACCACGATGGCACAAAATAAAAGTGAGCTGGTACCTCGGGTCAGCAGTGCGGTAGCCACACGCACTGCGGCAGAAGGGGCACACAGCAGGTGGACGAAAGACCGACCAAGTATTCCACAGGCTCCAACCTGACACTCGCAGGTCGCTAGCCCGTCGCCGAAGTCCGTGCTTAATCCAAAAGTTCAGCTCTCTTTCTTGGTCGTTGTTGTTGGTTGACCATCGGACCATCGGACCATCGAACCATCGAAACATCACACTGCTACTAAATATGAACAGCGTGCTAGGTGACCACTTTCGATATATCAATAATTATCAATATGCAACTTGTGGTATTTTATCAATACTCTCTTACAACCCTCTGTCTCTTCACTCCTCCGCTCGCTACCCTCTCCCCACTTTTTCGCGCCCTGTCCTTTGACCTCACATCCGATTTGCAACCTTCACATCATTAAAGCAACAAAATCAATTCACAAAACATTTCACTCTTTTCATTTTTGTAACAACAAAAATATATATCAACAGATATGTTAATTGCTGCATTCAGAAAACAAACATTAACCCATATGCATTTCTCATACAAATCAACAATCATAACTTTTAAACCTTTAAGTGTATTTATTAAGCTATGAACTTAACTATTATTTATTCAAACTGTTATAGTTATGTTCAAAAAAAGAAACCTGTATGTCCGATGAACGTTTACCACCCCGGGCTACAGTTGTAATGCGGTTAACAAAGTTTGTAACTATGTTAACATAGGTTAACTTATAGGCTATGTTCTTAAAAGATTTTCACTTCTTCTCTCCCATTGATCATTCATTCAGCTCCAGTATGGCAGCAGCTTCCTCAACTCTGACAGACCAACTCCTCTGCTCCATCTGCACTGAGGTCTTCACTGACCCAGTATCTCTCAGCTGCCAACACACCTTCTGTATGAGATGTATCCAGCAAAGTATGGATGCTGGTCACCAGAACTGCCCAGAGTGCAGACAGCATATCAGGGACAGAAACTTCCAGATCAACAGGCTGATAAAGAACATAGCTGACCAGCTGAGACTGGAGGAGAACAAGAAGGAGAGAGGAGGAGTGAAGAGAGAAGATGTGTGTCCAGAACATGGAGGGAGTCTGAAGCTGTTCTGTGAGACAGACAACCAGCTGATCTGTATGGTCTGCAGAGATGGAAGAGAGCACAGAGGTCACACGTTCATACCTCTCAAAGAGGCCCAGGAGGATCTGACAAAAAAGTTGGTGTCAGTTATATTTGCTAGCTCTGAGCAGGAAACTGATGGGGTGAGCAAAATAAATGAGCAACAACAAGTCCTCTCTGATAAAAGACAGAGATGTGATGAAGTCAAAAGAAAGCTTCAGGCCCAGTTTGAGGAGACCATCACCAAGCTGAGGGAAAAAGAGGAGAAGGCAATGAGAGAAATTGACGAAGAGCCGGCAACAATGGGAGTGCGTCTGACTGAGCTGGAGAGGCACTTGGCTAAAGTCAGAGAAAGAAAACAACACACTGCAGTCTGGGCTGGAGATCACTGACCCCAGAGAATTCCTTAGTTGGTGGAGAGAGAAGGGCAGTGCTTTGTGTGATCCATCACTCGAATGTCCAACAGTCTTCAGATCAAATGTGTGCCCAATTCGACAACTTGACAATATAGATTATGACAACTTTACGGGTTGCATTCATTGGGAGAACATTGATCAAGTCCTTAAATGGCATCTTAGTACAGTCAAACCGAAAACTAATATTTTGATAAACTTTTTTTAAAATAAATTATATTAAAGAAATATTTTAGATATGCTGGATGCTGGTCAAAGATATTGCAGGGGAGCACGAAGGGGTGGGGGTGGGGGGGTGGGGATACCCCAACAAGACCGACACAAGAACAACACATGCAAACACAAAATGTAATGACATTCATCTGTATCTGTACTCTTACAAAGTATGCAAGAACCTGCTTGGAATATATCAGGTCAGGATGAGGTGAATGAAGAGGAACTGCTGCCCACAGGATCTGATCCTGGTGAGACACACACAGAGCCCAGTCCCTCCAGCAGTACAGCCATCCAGTCCTTGCAGAATATTCCCCCAGAACGCGATCAAAAGGCCTCCAGCTACAGCCAAAACCTTGTGGTTGCAGTTTGATGAAGACGTGAGCAAGACTGTTGAAACTACAACCAAGGGGAGGTGGAGCGCCGGCTTGAGGCTATGACAGCCATCATAGTCAGCTTCTCTTCCAAGAGGTTTGTCCACATTGAGACAGGCAACACCAGGTCACAAACCTTTTAGAGTGTATACAGTAAAACAAATTAATATATCTGGTAGAAGTAATATCTTAATACTGTCCTTTTCCCAAATTGTATTGTAAATTGTATAGCTTTATAGTTACAGATTGCTCTCACGTACTTATGATTAATTCCAATGCTTGCCTTCTACATGTAAATCTCACATAGCCAGTGTAAAACTCTTTAGCACAACATCTAGCTGGTTTGCCTATTAATATTTGTTTTAGTAGATTTTAATCAATATGTATTACATTAAATAATGGCTTGAGGGTTTAGTTAACTTTAGGAGAAGTTCTATGGGCGTATGTGAAGCCCTTGTGACATTGTTTGTAAAAAGGGCTATACACAAGTACATTTGATTTGACTTAGAGAACAATAAAAGTCAAACAAAGCATGATGTAAAAGTCAAAAGCTATTGGCTGATAGCATGTAAGATCAGTAAAGACAGCAATAGCATCACTGGTTTCAAATCAACAACACAAAGATATTGTATTGAAAACTATTTAAAAAATGTATACATTTTCTTTTTCTTCTGTTTCCGTATCCACTAATTGACATTGACCACTGACATGCTTAGTATGTATTTCTTTTAATGACAAAGCATCCAAAAATAAAATAATATATTCAATATTTTTGTGAGAATATTCAATTCCACACACAAACACTCTGGAGGTTACCCCAGCTGGGTCAGCACAGCAAGCAGATATGAGTATTGATCAGATATGAACGTTTCTGGTCTTATACAGACAGATCTCTCCCCACAAGCTGCCTGGTCATGTTAGGCCTCTGACACAAAACGCCTCTGATCACTGAAGTTGTGAATGCAAAGGAGGAGAGAGTGGGGTTACATGACTTAGTCACACACTCTTCCTTCGACTAAAAGTGGGTAAGAACAAATTGATTTCATGACAGGATTATATACATATCACTACATATCACTGCAACAGAAGCAGAGCACAGGTACACACACACACACTAACACAACCGTCATGCCTGCGTAGCTACACACAACCCACGCACAACTTCTGTCAATTCCTCATCGAGGTGTACAAGACCTTGGTGCTTAGCTGTGGCATCGGTCTAGACGGCAGTTGTGAAGACCCCAAGGTCACACACACACATACACGTGTACAACACACACACACACAGCATATGTTGTTCGTATGCTCTCTGAGTGAGGGTGTGCGTGCATGCATTACCTCTGAATGTAACCTCCATACTGTACTGTATGTTAGGATGATTTGTAAATAAAACAAATATATATGAGCAGAGCATCAACAGTGAGACCTCTTTATTAATATGACTGAATAACTATTTAAGCATCTGGTGCTGGAACACCTCAAATCCATCACAAACCCTCTCCTGGACCCCCTGCAGTTTGCCTACAGAGCCAACAGGTCTGTACATACAGCTACAATTAAAACACAAGGTGCTTGGACTGGGGCAGCTAGCTGAGCCAGTGGTTCGCTGGTCAGGTCCATGCTGGCATGCACAAAGCTAAAATGTTTTGGAGGGAAACACAAGCTTGCTTATGAAAAACAATGTCTGTATCGTACTTCTTTTCTCCTTCGAACAACAAAAAGGACTCGAATGCCGGAGGTACGGTGGCCCTGAAGTGCAAAACACCCCCCCTAATATGAGTGCATCCCCCAAATGAAAACACTCCCCTCAAATACGAATCAACTCCCCCCAAATAGGATGACTTGCTCACCTCCCCCCAATACAAAGACACGCTCCTCCAAATGGAGAACGCCATAACATTAACTCAAAACCACATTACATGAACTCAAATCGGAAATGGTTGGTACAATACCTTCGTCGCTGAATAGATGCAGTAACTAACAGAGAATAAGAAATTGATCGACAGAAGTACGAAATCCAATAGCCTGACAGAGTAACGTGCACCAGGACAGTTGTTTAGCTATCGAAGCAGGTAGCGCCTACTTAAGCAAAAGTATAAATTGCGTGTTAAACAATATGCTAGTTTATGTATTCATGTGGTTATTCATCCCTCTCCACCATGGGACAGGATTATGTCAGGGTTATGGACTTGTTTTGGCCATTAGAGGTTCCTGCTTGGTTGTTTTTTCATCCAGTATAGGCTGTTAAAAAAACTTGTATTCATCAAAGATCATTATTTATTAACCAAGTAACAAGCAAACTCGGTCAACATGTACATCCTGCTTGGTGTGTGTGTGTCTTCTACTAAAGAACCTGATGTTGTCAAGATAATACAAGTAGGCCTATAAATTACAGGTATAAAAGCTAGTCGTTGCTGCTCTCTGGTGTCGGAAGTAATAACACCTCCAATCATTACAGTCTCTCCCCTCTCTCTCTTTTTCACCTGTGCCAGCATGCATAACATGGGCGATCAAACAAACAAGTAAATAGTCCGTCATACCATTTGTGTTGTATGGTTATTCCTTTATTCCAAATGAAAACAAAACAACAGAAACCAAGCATTTCCCCATAGTCTGGATCTGACATCCGAAATGGACAAAACGATATTACACGCCTATTTCCCTTTTTTCTTGCAGATACCGGCATAAAGGATACGGAATAATCAAACCAACGACTAATGGCCCGTCCTATATTTCAGAGGTAAGAGAATGGTTGTTCTTATTATTTAGGATATTTTTGTTTCTCTATTACCTCAGTTTTATTTTTCCTTCTTAAGTAAAAAGAAACAAACAATGGCAATTGATTCAATGACAAGAAACACAAAAACAATAAAATAGTCATTCTCCAAATTAATGGAAACGTCAACATCTCTGCATGAATCACAACTACTTGGAAATGCCAATAGGTGTTTTATTTTGCATTCAAAGATGGACTTTGTGTGCTGCTTGTTGTAGGGGCACAGACACTCGTAGGTGACAGGGCCTCAGTCCTCCTTGGGGATTCCAGAGGAGCAGATCATCCTCTTCCAAAGCCCTCTGAAGAATGCACGGATTCTCTTCTTCTTCTTCTTCTTCTTCACCTGTCTGTCTTCATCTGCTGAATAAAAACAGCATACATCACTGAATTAATTTAACGCATTTCAAACTAAGGTAATGGAGGCCAAATGATCGTGGAGCTTTGAATAACTCACCAGCAAACTTGGCAGCCTCTCCACTGCACTCCTCAGGTACAAGATCAGTGAGCTGAATACAGAGACACAGAAATGAACATGTGTCTAAAAACATCCAAATGTAAAGATGGTGTTTAGTAAAATATTGCAAGGTGCACAAACCATAAAAAACGTAGTCACCCATATCGTCTCTTACCTGAGGAAGCTGAGTGGCCAAGGGGGGGCAGTCAGAGACAGATACCAGGGCCAGGGATCTCCTCTTCTCAGACTCTTTCACAACCTTGTGCAGGAGTTCATTGAGAACATCCTTAGCAGCAATCTCAGACTTCCCATTGATGAGCGCCACCTTCCAGGTCTGAGAGATCTTAAAACAGCAAATCAGTGTAAAGACTTAAATAAGTTACATGCTGTCTGAACAGCAAAGTAAGCTTCGATGAATGATGCCAGACCTGGGTATCCAGGGGAGTGGGCATGTGAACCATCTCTACTGCAGCTGCCAAGAGGTCCTCCACAACTTTGCAAGCTGCACTTTTCAGGCTGTCCATAACCAACTCCTTGGCTTCAGCCTTCACCAGAGCTTTTTCCGCACGGACATCAGTGACGTGTCCAGTTGCCACAAGCTGTATGGCTTCAGGAGGCTGTAAGGCCAGGGAAATACTTTCAGACACAGCAGCCAGGGACCCCTTTTCCACCGACTTCTTCTCTGTCTTCTCCAGGACTTCATCAGAATCATAAAAATAAATGATGTGTTCAGCTGCAGCAAGCTCTTTTTCCTTAAAAAACAACAACATAAACATAGAACATGTTGCAATATGAACATTGAACATAATAAGGCCGGTAAAATAACTTTAGATATGTCTCGGTTCATACCAGCTGTTTGTCCAGGATAGGCCTGTGACAGTAAGAGAGGTCAGCCGGAAATATTTTCTGCTCTGAGTCCATCACCTTCTCCAGGAGCTCACTGGGGACTTCCTCAACGAGCTCCGAGGAATACTCATCAGAAAAAAAAACAATGTCTGTATCTTACTTCTTTCAGACATGTGTTCCTCCATCTCCCTTAGGTGGCTCAGATAGTGAAGAGAGAGATGGAGTCAGCAGTCAAGCTTTATGTGAAGCTCAGAGCCAAAGTCAAGGTGGGACCCAGCTGGGGTGACCTCCAGGACATGGACATATGAAGGGGGGTGGAAAGTGGCCTTAGACATACTGAAGCAGGACTTTACACAGGTGTCTCTTTCTGTGTCTTTCTATGTATATTTCTGTGTGATAAAGTCATTTATTCTCAACAATGTACTGAAATGTTTAACATATTTTAAAGTGTCAAGATAAGTTTTTACTTCTGCTGTTTATCAATGAACTAAATGTAGTAATGCATATGTATATTTTTAATCCTCTAAAGTTATTTGTCGGGGTATCGTATCTGATTCCGTGATGAAATATTAATAATATTGTGTTTGAAACATACAGTAAATATAATCCATGAATCTCTGAATGTAACCTCCATACTGTACTGTATGTTAGGATGATTTGTAAATAAAACTAATATATATGAGCAGAGCATCAACAGTGAGACCTCTTTATTAATATGACTGAATAACTATTGAAGCATCTGGTGCTAGAACACCTCAAATCCACCACGGACCCTCTCCTGGACCACCTGCAGTTTGCCTACAAAGCTAACAGGTCTGTAGACGACGCAGTTAACATGGCCCTCCACTTCACCCTCCAGCACCTGGACTCCCCAGCATCCTACGCCAGGATCCTGTTTGTGGACTTCAGCTCTGCCTTCAACACCTTCTTCCGGCTCTGCTACAGGACAAGCTCTCCCAGCTGAACGTGCCTGACTCCACCTGCAGGTGGATCACTGACTTCCTGTCTGACAGGAAGCAGTGCGTTAAGCTAGAAACACAAGTCTCTGACTCCCGGTCCATTGGCAACAGATCTCCTCAGGGCTGTCACTCCTGAAGTTTGCGGACGTCATCAGCCTGCGCTCGTAGACAAGAAAATGCTGGAAACTTATGGATAAGGTATTAAACTACTTTCCAAGAATAAATGGTCGACATTGTCTGTGGTTCTACCTGTAGAGTGGATATTGATCAGGAAAACTGGAAGGATTTTCTCTTTTACTCCCCCAATGTGAAGTAATTAAATACTACACAGCCAAAGACCATGGAGCCCACCTAATGTAGCTGGGTTATTTGAGCCCTGCTTAGTCAACTGTGTTAAATGCTTATTTTGATAAAGACAAGGTAATCAGAGTTGATACAACAGTTCAAAATCTGGGGTGAAACAATAGTTTCTCCAGACTTAAGCCTCTTCTCCCAGCTAATATTGACTCAGCGGCCTCATCATCATCAGCCCTCTCACCTCTCCTCCAGCAGCAGCCTGTCCCCCTTCACCAGCTCCTCCTCACAGCTACAGCCCTAACTTCACGGCTGAGTCCCCTTCCCCACCAAGCCTCCCCTGTGCCTCACAGCTGATGAGGTAAGGGTGGAGTTGAAAAAACTGAACGCGGGAAAGGCGGCCCGCCCAGATAAAGTGTGCCCGAGGCTGCTGAAGGTCTGTGCTGATCAACTGGCTGAGCCCCTTCAAGAGCTCTTCAACCATGAGCCTACAGTCAGGGAGGGTCCCGGTTTTGTGGTAAACATCATGTCTCATGCCGGTACCCAAGACTGGGCGCCAGGCCGTGCTCAACGACTACAGACCGGTGGCCCTCACATCACATGTCATGAAGACACTGGAGCGGCTGTTTCTGCGCCACCTGAGACCTCTGACTGAACATGCACTTGACCCCCTGCAGTTCGGGTACCGGGAGAGTGTAGGGGTGGATGACGCTATCCTCTACCTGCTCCATCGGGTCTACTCCTACCTGGACGAGCCGGGAGGTCAAGTGAGGATTATGTTCTTCGACTTTTCGAGCGCCTTCAACACCATCCAGCCTCTCTTACTCAGAGAGAAGCTTGAAAGGATGGAGGTGGATCCCTTCTTCACATCCTGGATTACGGAATACCTGACAGGACGGCTGCAGTTTGTCAGACTGGGGAGTTGTGCCTCTGACATTGTCGTGAGCAGTACTGGGGCTCCGCAGGGGACTGTGCTGGCTCCCTTCCTGTTCACGCTCTACACGTCAGACTTCACCTACAACTCTGGGTCCTGTCACATTCAGAAATATTCAGACAACACGGCTATAGTGGCGTGTGTGAGGGAGGAGCAGGTGGGGGAGTACAGTGACCTGACGAGTGCCTTCTGCGACTGGAGCGAGAGGAATGGCCTTCTCCTTAACACCAGCAAGACCAAGGAGTTGGTCATTGACTTCCGTAGGACTAAGCCACATCTGCAGCCTATTAACATCCAGGGCAAGGACATCGCGGTGGTGCAGACCTACAAGTTCTTGGGGGTGCATCTGGACGACAAGCTGAACTAGTCAGCTAACGCAGGTGCACTGTACAAGAAGGGACAGAGTAGGTTGTTCTTCCTGAGGAAACTCAGGTCCTTTGATGTCTGTAAGGAGATGCTGCTCGTTTTATCAGTCAGTAATGGCGAGCGTGCTCTTCTATGCTGCAGTCTGCTGGGGAGGCATGTCCAAGAGGGACACTGGGCGGCTGGACAAGCTGGTCAGGAAGGCGGGCTCAGTGGTGGGGCAGAACCTGGACTCACTGGGGACTGTGGTGGAGAAACGGATGCGGGGAAAGCTCTTGGCCATCATGTGCAATGTCAATCACCCCCTTCACCATGTCCTGGCTATCAGCTCCATCTGCCAACATAACTTACATAACTTATTGTATTGTATTGTCTGTACATATTGTCTGTAATTATAATTATTATTATATTTTAAATAGGAGAGCTGTGAGAGATAACTGAAGTATCTATCTATCTATCTTCAAGTTCATTTCCCACCATTACACAATGGAATGGATTAGCAGAGGAAAGACTTGTTGAACCTGTCAGGTTTAGTTGTCAGCGTCTCACTACATATTTGTGTGTGGGAGTTTGTAGTGACTTGTTATCTCAAGCTCCTCTCTCATTTCTTGTTCACTACTTTCAGACCTCAGACACGGACGACTTCAGCTAACTTCTCAGGAACGGTGACCTCGTAGAAAGGTGAGAACAGGTAAATTACTTTTGAATGTAATACTCGACTAAATGTTAAATGTTTATCCCAAATGTTATCTAGTTCAAATCAATCTTGCATTCACAAATGTGAAAATGTATGCTGCCACAAGTGTTCCTGCAATTGTGGGATTATTTTGTGTAGGCCTACCAGCCAGTGTCTTGTCGTCGTATGTTACGTTGTATGTTACAAATGTAACATAGTTACAGTTATGTTTTTTCCCCAATCAAATATAGACAATAAAAACTAAAAGTAAGTCAAAAGTCGAAATAGAAACGAATTAATTACAAAACGCAACTGAAACTTTAAAAGAGACTGAAACAACTTATCTATCTATCTTCAAGTTCATTTCCCACCATTACACAATGGAATGGATTAGCAGAGGAAAGACTTGTTGAACCTGTCCGGTTTAGTTGTCAGCGTCTCACTACATATTTGTGTGTGGGAGGGGTGTAGTGACTTGTTATCTCAAGCTCCTCTCTCATTTCTTGTTCACTACTTTCAGACCTCAGACACGGACGACTTCAGCTAACTTCTCAGGAACGGTAACCTCATATAAAGGTGAGAACAGATAAATTACTTTTGAATGTAATACTCGACTAAATGTTAAATGTTTATCCCAAATGTTATCTAGTTCAAATCAATCTTGCATTCACAAATGTGAAAATGTATGCTGCCGCAAGTGTTCCTGCAATTGTGGGATTATTTTGTGTAGGCCTACCAGCCAGTGTCTTGTCGTCGTATGTTACGTTGTATGTTACAAATGTAACATAGTTACAGTTATGTTTTTTCCCCAATCAAATATAGACAATAAAAACTAAAAGTAAGTCAAAAGTCGAAATAGAAACAAACTCATTACAAAACGAAACCGAAACTTTAAAATATACTGACAAACTTACTTAGGCTATTATGTTTGTATACAACTTTTTGATAATGGAGGGGCTTAAAATCATAACAGTTGTGTAGCGCCTCTCTGGTATGATTTAGTTATGATGAGAGGTGGCTAACCTAAGTTCGTTAGTAGTTGTTACTTATAAACCAATTTACTATGACAAAAACCAATACACCCAACTGTTAAACAAAAACAGGAAAGATTTACTTTAAACAAAACAGCTCAATTGAATCAGTTCTTCAATTGTGGTTTCACAACAACATGACATAGCATAGCATATACACATTGACACACGATAGCCTACAACTAGCCGGCAATGCTAACTACCCTACTACCTTCGTTCAGTACAGTTCGACGATGCAGGCCTGACTGCAGCTTGTGTGCGTTGTAGCCGTACACAAAATGGCTGCTTCACCACGATGGCACAAAATAAAAGTGAGCTGGTACCTCGGGTCAACAGTGCGGTAGCCACACGCACTGCGGCAGAAGGGGCACACAGCAGGTGGACGAAAGACCGACCAAGTATTCCACAGGCTCCAACCTGACACTCGCAGGTCGCTAGCCCGTCGCCGAAGTCCGTGCTTAATCCAAAAGTTCAGCTCTCTTTCTTGGTCGTTGTTGTTGGTTGACCATCGGACCATCGAAACATCACACTGCTACTAAATATGAACAGCGTGCTAGGTGACCACTTTCGATATATCAATAATTATCAATATGCAACTTGTGGTATTTTATCAATACTCTCTTACAACCCTCTGTCTCTTCACTCCTCCGCTCGCTACCCTCTCCCCACTTTTTCGCGCCCTGTCCTTTGACCTCACATCCGATTTTGCAACCTTCACATCATTAAAGCAACTAAATCAATTCACAAAACATTTCACTCTTTTCATTTTTGTAACAACAAAAATATATATCAACAGATATGTTAATTGCTGCATTCAGAAAACAAACATTAACTCATATGCATTTCTCATACAAATCAACAATCATAACTTTTAAACCTTTAAGTGTATTTATTAAGCTATGAACTTAACTATTATTTATTCAAACTGTTATAGTTATGTTCAAAAAAAGAAACCTGTATGTCCGATGAACGTTTACCACCCGGGCTACACTCTCCCCTGTCTAAAATGTTTGATGTCTCCATCAAACCCTATAGCATTAAACCACTTGCACCTTAACCTTTCTAATATAAGGTTTTTCTTGGCAACACTCAGTACACAATGCCATAGGATGACACCACAGAGTGTTGCATAGGCGGCGACTTCCAGCTAGGTAAGTTCCACTCCCAATGAGTATTCCTCGACTCAGGATACCCAATGGCTGGTCAGATGGTTTGCCCAGTTCATCATAACTCAACCGCAAGACAACCGAAGGACCTGCATCTGGAACATCCTCCACATTGCTGACACGGATAGGCTCTTCTGCATACTCGTCCAGTTCTGTAGTGGGCAAAGTCACTAGTTCACGGTCAGTGCCTAAATCACACCTTGCAGGGCGCAAGTCTGGCGGTACTAAAACTTCTCCATAGTTCTGACTTCTGGTGAAAACTAGTGGTTGAGACACCATAAGATCCGAATCCTCTGCGAAGGACAGATCATCCTCTTGTTCCAAGCTTGCACTCTGAACTGACTGTTTCTCTTGGTGCTTTCGATGAGACCTGGTCACACGCCTCTGCGGTGGATCCGGGTCATCCGTACCTACTGGCATCCTTACTAAATAACCAATCGGCAACAGGTGGTTTCTGTGTACAGTTTTAACAGGTCCAGTTCCTTTCTCAGGCTTGACCTGATAGACGGGTAGATTCGGCATTTTGTTGATGACAAGGTAAGGAGCTGGCCTCCATTTATCTTGTAGCTTGTGCTTGCCCGTGACACCAAAGTTTCTCAGCAACACTCTGTCTTCCACTTGCAGGACCTGTTCCTTGACTAGTTTGTCATGTGCTTTCTTGTTTCGTTGATGCTTCTTATCAGCAGCTTCCGTAGCCAACTGATAGGCTCTGTGAAGATCCGATTTTAACTTTGTCACATATTGTTGGTATTTAATTTCTCTCTCACCCTCAGGAGATACACCAAAACAGGTAGACGAGCTTCTCTACCAAACATTAGCAGGTAAGGCGAGTAACCAGTAGATTCGTTGCGTGTGCAGTTGTATGCGTGCACAAACTGACTGATGTTCTGGCTCCACTTCTGCTTTTGTCTGGGATCCAAGGTTCCAAGCATAGACAAAAGTGTACGATTAAACCGCTCGGGTTGTGGGTCTCCCTGGGGGTGATAAGGGGTCGTTCTGGACTTTCGGATTCCCAACATTCGCAGGAGGTCTCGGATTAGTGTGCTCTCAAAGTCACGCCCCTGATCCGAATGAATTCGGGCTGGGAGTCCATAGTGTACAAAGTACTTCTCACACAGAATTTTTGCGACCGTTGACGCCTTCTGGTCTTTCGCTGGGAACGCTTGTGCGTAACGTGTGAAGTGATCAGTCACAACGAGTACGTTGGCAACTCCCTGCCAATCAGGTTCAAGTGACAGGAAATCGATACACACAAGATCAAGGGGTCCCTTGCTCGAAATCTGATTCAAAGGAGCAGCTCTCTGGGGTGCGGTCTTGCGTGCGATACATCTGCCACAATTCTTTATATACTGTTCAATCTCTGCACCCATTTGGGCCAGTAGAATCGGTCTCGGACGAGTTCTGTTGTTTTTTCCACTCCCAAGTGTCCACACTCATCATGAAGAGACTTGAGAATCATCTGAATGTACATTCTTGGCAGGACAAGCTGGTGTACTCCAACGCCAGATGGTCTCTGAATCACTCTGGTAAGTACTTGCTCTACAATCTGTAGCTTTGGTGCTTCCCTTCGTAGCAGCATGGTCTCCAGACTCTCACCTTTAACAGCAGTAGGCAAGCGTCCTTCCATGACTGCTTGCTTGACTGATGAAATGCTAGTGTCTTCTTCTTGAGCTTTAGCAATGTCTTTTTTGCTGATTTGTTCCAGACATCCCACATCCAAATGTGTTGGGTAAGCATAACACTCAGGAATGGCATCTGGAGAAACCCCTAATTGCTCCGCGCAATTGGATAGTGATTCCTGAGGCTTTCCACATCGGACTTGTTTACACAGGGCTTTGATGCTCTCCGGTGGGATATCTTGCCACTCTCCCTCATCGGTAGCAGAAAACAGGTTACGAGACAAGGAGTCTGCATCGATGTTACTACTTCCAGGTCGGTACTGTAGAGTAAAATTGTATGTGGCTAGTGCAGCAAGCCAACGGTGTCCCGTAGCGTTTAGCTTGGCAGTTGTCAAAATGTATGTGAGCGGGTTGTTATCAGTCCTCACTGTAAAGCTGGCTCCATACAAATAGTCATGGAACTTGTCCACCACTGCCCATTTCAATGCCAGATATTCAAGTTGGTGGACTGGATAGTTCTTTTCTGACTTGCTGAGTTTTCGGCTAGCGAAAGCCACAGGTCTCAAAACCTCATTGTGCTCTTGGTTTAAAACTGCTCCCAAACCTTGCAAACTGGCATCTATGTGTAAGACATAGGGCTTGGTAGGGTCAGCGAATGCCAAGACAGGTGCGCGGGTGAGACAGTGTACGACTTTCCTGAAAGCATCACTACAAGGATCACCGAAGGATTCGTTTACCTTGAAGTAGGACTGGCTTCCCAGCTTGGCATTCTTAAGTCCTTTCTGTGTTGGAGGGTAACCCTTGGTTAGGTCAGTGAGAGGTCTAACAATGATTGCAAAGTTTTTTATGAAACGACGGTAGTACCCACAAAACCCCAAAAATGACTGCAGGGATTGTAGGTCAGTGGGTTGCTTCCAGTGAGCTACTGCTTCCACTTTAGCTGGATCAGTTGCAATTCCATGCTCTGACACAATGTGTCCCACGTACGTCACTTGTGGCTGGCAGAATTGACATTTGTCAATGGACAACTTTAAACCACATTCTTCAAGCCTGTCGAGAACTTTTTGGAGACGTTCTTCATGCTCCTCCAAGGTTTTCCCGAAAACAATGAGATCATCCAAGTACACAATCACTTCCAGGAGGTGCATATCTCCAACTGCCTTCTCCATTAGCCTTTGAAAGGTCGCAGGAGCCCCTGTGATCCCCTGTGGCATTCTCTCAAACTGAAAAAATCCAAGTGGGCAGATGAAAGCAGTTTTCTCCTTGTCCTCTTCAGCCATTGGGATCTGGTAGTATCCACTGCGTAGGTCCAACACAGAAAACCACTTACTCCCGGTGAGACAGTCCAATGCATCATCAATGCGTGGTACAGCATACTGGTCTGGAATGGTCCGGCGGTTCAGTGTTCTGTAGTCTATACACATGCGCAGCTGACCAGATTTTTTCCTTGCTAGGACAATGGGCGACGCATAGGGGCTTCTGGACTCTTTGATTATCCCTGTCGCTAAGAGCCCTTGCAGGTGGCGACGCAGGTCTTCCAGGTCAGCCGGTGCTATGCGTCGTGATCTTTCTCTGAATGGTGTGTCATCTGTAAGGCGTATATGGTGTTCGACATCCTTTGCAAGACCGACATCCCACTCCTCTGTTGAGAACACGTTAGCTCTTTCTGACAACTTCTTTACTAGTCTATCCTTCCATTCTTTTGGGATTATTGCATCTCCAAAATCAAACAACTTTGGGTCAATCTTGGTGTGGTTCTGTCTCTCTGGGCTCTGGACAACAGTCGCAGTGTCAGCTACATGCAGTTGTGCAATCACAGTGCCAGCGGGGATGGAAGTTTCCTTAAATGACTCATTTTGCAACATGACTAAGAACTTGTTGTTGTCGAGAGCAGATGAGAATAACACAGTGGGCTGTACTAGCACCCCAGTGGGGAGAGCTAGAGTAGGTGCCCGCTCGGTAATGAGAATACTTTTCTCTATTCTTTGTCTCTCTTTTACCTTGCAAACAGCCATGCGCTCACCTGTGGCTGGGATAACCAGAGGACCAGGCCCCACCCACTTCACATCAGCAACAACACTGCTGTCACAAAACCCAGTTGTTGGTGCTTTGCAAGGTTGTAGGGACAACCTCCGAGTGCTCACTCTTTGTGACCAGATGGGTTTGTCTTTGGGAGGAATGAACTGACGTAGCTTGCCAACATTGGTGCCGACCATCACAGGAATGTTATCAGAACAACGGGGATCAGGGCACACCAGCGCAAGGACAGGAATGGCTTTGGTTTTACTGAGTACTTGGTCAGGAAGCTCTAAATCCACCTGGATATAACCTCGATATGGATAACTGTCATCCGAGTCACTCAAACCCCAAATGGCTAATCCACTCACTGGATGCATTGGTATATGGGCAAGGTGCTTTTCATACCAACTGTCGAAGATTATGGTCACTTGTGAACCACTGTCGAGGAGGGCAGTACAAGGTTTTCCATCAACTTTTACAGGAACGGTAGAGGGTGGCCCCACCAGTCCTTCTGGTAGACCCGTAGTCTGCACATGCACTGCACTTCTCTTGGCATGGACATTATTGGCACCTGCCTCTGTACTGTAGCCTTGTTCTTGCTGATGGGGTCGGGCTGCTCGCTGTGCACAAATCAGCTTCTGGATAACCTTTGATTGATTTTCGGGGGCTGCACATCTGGTGGCAATATGCCCATCCTCACCGCATCTGTAACAAAAGAAATCTCCCGATCCCTTGCGTGGAGTCAGATTCTGTCGCGTAACGGAGACTGAGGGCTCTCCGTCAGTTGACTTCTCAACCATTGCAGCAGGCTTAATGGCCATAACTGTTATCTGTTTTCTAAGCTTTGTTACCTCTTTCTTCAAGGCTTGAACATTTCTGTCTTCTAATGGTTCAATGTCGTAACTGACAGTTTGCCTTGGTTCTTCAACTGGTGTCGGTTTTGCCGAAAGTGAACCTGTGAGTATGTGCACTTGAGATGTTAGTTCTTTGATTTGTGCTCTAAGCTCATTCAGTTCATTATCTGTATTTACCACAACACTCCTAACATGGGCTGACTTCTTTGTTGGATTCAGTTTGTGTCTGGATATTTCATAGTCCTCTTCCGCCCGTATCTCATTTAGTAACTGTAGGAAAGTAGGAGGGCTATCCTTGCGTTCTCTAAGTCGGAGGTTAAGGAGCATCATGTCTGATCCAGTTGCTCCTTTGATAAGATGATCGAGACGTGATCGATTTACCATAGTAGGTGGTAGGCCTCCTTTCTGCACCACTTTATTTAAAACCTTCTCCATTCTTCTCAGGAATTCAGACAGTTTTTCTCCGGGATGCTGACTTAGGAGTCGGAAAGCAAAGTAGAGTTCTTCCCCAGTTTCAGGCGTTCCAAAAGTGTTCTCAATTACATCAATGTAATCTTCTGGAGTCGCTTCTGGATTATTAAATCGGATTGCTTGGATTATTTCCAGGGCTGGTCCCTTTAAACTTTCCAATATCCTCATTCTCTTCTCTCGGTCAGATTTACCACATTCCTCGACCATGAAACGTGCTTGTTCGATCCAATTGTCTAGTTGCTCTTCTCCTTTGCACCAGGGGAGAAGCTGTGCCATCCTTTTCTGAGTACTAGACAACTGTATTGAAATATTTACTTTTGCTGAAACCTATGTAAAACTGAAATAATATTATCTGTTTTTGTACTGGTTTTGACTTTGTTAAATTGCCCTATTTTATATTTGATCTCAGCGGAGCCTCCATTTTATGTAGCGCCTCTCTGGTATGATTTAGTTATGATGAGAGGTGGCTAACCTAAATTCGTTAGTAGTTGTTACTTATAAACCAATTTACTATGACAAAAACCAATACACCCAACTGTTAAACAAAAACAGGAAAGATTTACTTTAAACAAAACAGCTCAATTGAATCAGTTCTTCAATTGTGGTTTCACAACAACATGACATAGCATAGCATATACACATTGACACACGATAGCCTACAACTAGCCGGCAATGCTAACTACCCTACTACCTTCGTTCAGTACAGTTCGACGATGCAGGCCTGACTGCAGCTTGTGTGCGTTGTAGCCGTACACAAAATGGCTGCTTCACCACGATGGCACAAAATAAAAGTGAGCTGGTACCTCGGGTCAGCAGTGCGGTAGCCACACGCACTGCGGCAGAAGGGGCACACAGCAGGTGGACGAAAGACCGACCAAGTATTCCACAGGCTCCAACCTGACACTCGCAGGTCGCTAGCCCGTCGCCGAAGTCCGTGCTTAATCCAAAAGTTCAGCTCTCTTTCTTGGTCGTTGTTGTTGGTTGACCATCGGACCATCGGACCATCGAACCATCGAAACATCACACTGCTACTAAATATGAACAGCGTGCTAGGTGACCACTTTCGATATATCAATAATTATCAATATGCAACTTGTGGTATTTTATCAATACTCTCTTACAACCCTCTGTCTCTTCACTCCTCCGCTCGCTACCCTCTCCCCACTTTTTCGCGCCCTGTCCTTTGACCTCACATCCGATTTTGCAACCTTCACATCATTAAAGCAACAAAATCAATTCACAAAACATTTCACTCTTTTCATTTTTGTAACAACAAAAATATATATCAACAGATATGTTAATTGCTGCATTCAGAAAACAAACATTAACCCATATGCATTTCTCATACAAATCAACAATCATAACTTTTAAACCTTTAAGTGTATTTATTAAGCTATGAACTTAACTATTATTTATTCAAACTGTTATAGTTATGTTCAAAAAAGAAACCTGTATGTCCGATGAACGTTTACCACCCGGGCTACAGTTGTAATGCGGTTAACAAAGTTTGTAACTATGTTAACATAGGTCAATTTATATGTTCTTAAAACATTTTCACTTCTTCTCTCCACTTGATCATTCATTCAGCTCCAGTATGGCAGCAGCTTCCTCAACTCTGACAGACCACCTCCGCTGCTCCATCTGCACTGAGGTCTTCACTGACCCAGTGTCTCTCAGCTGCCAACACACCTTCTGTATGAAATGTATCCAGCAAAGTCTGGATGCTGGTCACCAGAACTGCCCAGAGTGCAGACAGCCTGTCGGGCACGAGAATCTCCAGACCAACAGGCTGATAAAGAACATGGCCGACCAGCTGAGACTGGAGGAGAACGGAGGAGTGAAGAGAGAAGATGCGTGTCCAGAACATGGAGAGAGTCTGAAGCTTCTCTGTAAGACAGACGACCAGCTGATCTGTTATATCTGCAGAGATGGAAAAGAGCACAGAGGTCACACGTTCAGACCTCTCAAAGACGTCCAGGAGGATCTGACAAAAAAGTTGGTGTCAGTTATATTTGCTAGCTCTAAGCAGGAAACTAATGGGGTGAGCAAAATAAATGAGCAACAACAAGTCCTCTCTGATAAAAGACAGAGATGTGATGAAGTCAAAAGAAAGCTTCAGGCCCAGTTTGAGGAGACCATCACCAAGCTGAGGGAAAAAGAAGAGAAGGCAATGAGAGAAATTGACAAACAGCCGGCTATAATAGGAGAGAGTCTGACTGAGCTGGAGAGGCACTTGGCTAAAGTCAGAGAAAGAAAAAACACACTGCAGTCTGGGCTGGAGATCACTGACCCCAGAGAATTCCTTAGTTGGTGGAGAGAGAAGGGCAGTGCTTTGTGTGATACATCACCCAAATGTCCACATGCCTTCAGATCAGAGGTAAACCAACTTCAACAACTTGAGAATATAGATTATGACAACTTTACGGGTTGCATTCATTGGGAGAACATTGATCACATCCTTAAATGGCATCTTAGTACAGTAAGGCAGATAGGGAGTGGTTTTTATGAATACAGTGCTGTTATAAAAATGGTGCGCAGGTTGGGAGAACCCCAATAAGACTGACACAAGGACAACACATGCAAATGGAAATGACGACCGCAAGATACATCTGTATCTTTGCTCTTACGAAGTATGCTAGAACCCACTTGGCATTCAAATATATCAGGTTAGGATGAAGTGCATGGAGCGGCAGAATGATCTTGCTGCCCACAGGATCTGATCCTGGTGAGACACACACAGAGCCCAGTCCCTCCAGCAGTACAGCCATCCAGTCCTTGCAGAATATTCCCCCAGAACGCGATCAAAAGGCCTCCAGCTACAGCCAAAACCTTGTGGTTGCAGTTTGATGAAGACGTGAGCAAGACTGTTGAAACTACAACCAAGGGGAGGTGGAGCGCCGGCTTGAGGCTATGACAGCCATCATAGTCAGCTTCTCTTCCAAGAGGTTTGTCCACATTGAGACAGGCAACACCAGGTCACAAACCTTTTAGAGTGTATAGTAAAACAAATTAATATATCTGGTAGAAGTAATATCTTAATACTGTCCTTTTCCCAAATTGTATTGTAAATTGTATAGCTTTATAGTTACAGATTGCTCTCACGTACTTATGATTAATTCCAATGCTTGCCTTCTACATGTAAATCTCACATAGCCAGTGTAAAACTATTTAGCACAACATCTAGCTGGTTTGCCTATTAATATTTGTTTTAGTAGATTTTAATCAATATGTATTACATTAAATAATGGCTTGAGGGTTTAGTTAACTTTAGGAGAAGTTCTATGGGCGTATGTGAAGCCCTTGTGACATTGTTTGTAAAAAGGGCTATACACAAGTACATTTGATTTGACTTAGAGAACAATAAAAGTCAAACAAAGCATGATGTAAAAGTCAAAAGCTATTGGCTGATAGCATGTAAGATCAGTAAAGACAGCAATAGCATCACTGGTTTCAAATCAACAACACAAAGATATTGTATTGAAAACTATTTAAAAAATGTATACATTTTCTTTTTCTTCTGTTTCCGTATCCACTAATTGACATTGACCACTGACATGCTTAGTATTTATTTCTTTTAATGACAAAGCATCCAAAAATAAAATGAATATATTCAATATTTTTGTGAGAATATTCAATTCCACACACAAACACTCTGGAGGTTACCCCAGCTGGGTCAGCACAGCAAGCAGATATGAGTATTGATCAGATATGAACGTTTCTGGTCTTATACAGACAGATCTCTCCCCACAAGCTGCCTGGTCATATGTTAGGCCTCTGACACAAAACGCCTCTGATCACTGAAGTTGTGAATGCAAAGGAGGAGAGAGTGGGGTTACATGACTTAGTCACACACTCTTCCTTCGTCTAAAAGTGGGTAAGAACAAATTGATTTCATGACAGGATTATATACATATCACTACATATCACTGCAACAGAAGCAGAGCACAGGTACACACACACACACACACTAACACAACCGTCATGCCTGCGTAGCTACACACTACCCACGCACAACTTCTGTCAATTCCTCATCGAGGTGTACAAGACCTTGGTGCTTAGCTGTGGCATCGGTCTAGACGGCAGTTGTGAAGACCCCAAGGTCACACACACACATACACGTGTACAACACACACACACACAGCATATGTTGTTCGTATGCTCTCTGAGTGAGGGTGTGCGTGCATGCATTACCTCTGAATGTAACCTCCATACTGTCCTGTATGTTAGGATGATTTGTAAATAAAACAAATATATATGAGCAGAGCATCAACAGTGAGACCTCTTTATTAATATGACTAAATAACTATTTAAGCATCTGGTGCTGGAACACCTCGAATCCATCACAAACCCTCTCCTGGACCCCCTGCAGTTTGCCTACAGAGCCAACAGGTCTGTACATACAGCTACAATTAAAACACAGGTGCTTGGACTGGGGCAGCTAGCTGAGCCAGTGGTTCGCTGGTCAGGTCCATGCTGGCATGCACAAAGCTAAAATGTTTTGGAGGGAAACACAAGCTTGCTTATGAAAAACAATGTCTGTATCGTACTTCTTTTCTCCTTCGAACAACAAAAAGGACTCGAATGCCGGAGGTACGGTGGCCCTGAAGTGCAAAACACCCCCCCTAATATGAGTGCATCCCCCAAATGAAAACACTCCCCTCAAATACGAATCAACTCCCCCCAAATAGGATGACTTGCTCACCTCCCCCCAATACAAAGACACGCTCCTCCAAATGGAGAACGCCATAACATTAACTCAAAACCACATTACATGAACTCAAATCGGAAATGGTTGGTACAATACCTTCGTCGCTGAATAGATGCAGTAACTAACAGAGAATAAGAAATTGATCGACAGAAGTACGAAATCCAATAGCCTGACAGAGTAACATGCACCAGGACAGTTGTTTAGCTATCGAAGCAGGTAGGCCTACTTAAGCAAAAGTATAAATTGCGTGTTAAACAATATGCTAGTTTATGTATTCATGTGGTTATTCATCCCTCTCCACCATGGGACAGGATTATGTCAGGGTTATGGACTTGTTTTGGCCATTAGAGGTTCCTGCTTGGTTGTTTTTTCATCCAGTATAGGCTGTTAAAAAAACTATTCATCAAAGATCATTATTTATTAACCAAGTAACAAGCAAACTCGGTCAACATGTACATCCTGCTTGGTGTGTGTGTCTTCTACTAAAGAACCTGTTGTCAAGATAATACAAGTAGGCCTATAAATTACAGGTATAAAAGCTAGTCGTTGCTGCTCTCTGGTGTCCAGAAGTAATAACACCTCCAATCATTACAGTCTCTCCCCTCTCTCTCTTTTTCACCTGTGCCAGCATGCATAACATGGGCGATCAAACAAACAAGTAAATAGTCCGTCATACCATTTGTGTTGTATGGTTATTCCTTTATTCCAAATGAAAACAAAACAACAGAAACCAAGCATTTCCCCATAGTCTGGATCTGACATCCGAAATGGACAAAACGATATTACACGCCTATTTTCCCTTTTTTCTTGCAGATACCGGCATAAAGGATACGGAATAATCAAACCAACGACTAATGGCTCGTCCTATATTTCAGAGGTAAGAGAATGGTTGTTCTTATTATTTAGGATATTTTTGTTTCTCTATTACCTCAGTTTTATTTTTCCTTCTTAAGTAAAAACAAACAAACAATGGCAATTGATTCAATGACAAGAAACACAAAAACAATAAAATAGTCATTCTCCAAATTAATGGAAATGTCAACATCTCTGCATGAATCACAACTACTTGGAAATGCCAATAGGTGTTTTATTTTGCATTCAAAATGGACTTTGTGTGCTGCTTGTTGTAGGGGCACAGACACTCGTAGGTGACAGGGCCTCAGTCCTCCTTGGGGATTCCAGAGGAACATGTCATCCTCTTCCAAAGCCCTCTGAAGAATGCACGGATTCTCTTGTTCTTCTTCTTCTTCTTCACCTGTCTGTCTTCATCTGCTGAATAAAAACAGCATACATCACTGAATTAATTTAACGCATTTCAAACTAAGGTAATGGAGGCCAAATGATCGTGGAGCTTTGAATAACTCACCAGCACACTTGGCAGCCTCTCCACTGCACTCCTCAGGTACAAGATCAGTGAGCTGAATACAGAGACACAGAAATTAACATGTGTCTAAAAACATCCAAATGTAAAGATGGTGTTTAGTAAAAAATTGCAAGGTGCACAAACCATAAAAAACGTAGTCACCCATATCGTCTCTTACCTGAGGAAGCTGAGTGGCCAAGGGGGGGCAGTCAGAGACAGATACCAGGGCCAGGGATCTCCTCTTCTCAGACTCTTTCACAACCTTGTGCAGGAGTTCATTGAGAACATCCTTAGCAGCAATCTCAGACTTCCCATTGATGAGGGCCACCTTCCAGGTCTGAGAGATCTTAAAACAGCAAATCAGCCATCTCTACTGCAGCTGCCAAGAGGTCCTCCACAACTTTGCAAGCTGCACTTTTCAGGCCGTCCATAACCAACTCCTTGGCTTCAGCCTTCACCAGAGCTTTTTCCGCACGGACATCAGTGACGTGTCCAGTTGCCACAAGCTGTATGGCTTCAGGAGGCAGTAAGGCCAGGGAAAGACTTTCAGACACAGCAGCCAGGGACCCCTTTTCCACCGACTTCTTCTCTGTCTTCTCCAGGACTTCATCAGAATCATAAAAATAAATGATGTGTTCAGCTGCAGCAAGCTCTTTTTCCTTAAAAAAACCCAACATAAACATAGAACATGTTGCAATATGAACATTGAACATGATAAGGCCGGTAAAATAACTTTAGATATGTCTCGGTTCATACCAGCTGTTTGGCCAGGATAGGCCTGTGACAGTAAGAGAGGTCAGCCGGAAATATGTTCTGCTCTGAGTCCACCACCTTCTCCAGGAGCTCACTGGAGACTTCCTCAATGAGCTCCGAGGAATACTCATCAGCCAGGGGTAGCTGGTACCTGTAGGCAGCAGCCATTTTGCTTTGGTAAACCTTTCCCAGATAGGTCACCACTGCCTGGACCACAGGCTTCAACTGGAAGAAGGTGCTGTTGAAGCCCAGTAAGTAGAAGGTCTTGGCTGATTCTTTGAAGCACCAAAGCACAGTGGCCATGCTGTCCCGTGCAATCATGCCTGTAACTGATGTCAAGAAGTGTCTGGAGCAGTTGCCACAATGGGACAGGAAGATGGAAACCACTCTCATGACCAGATTATACATTTCACCTGTGGCTGCCACCGCCTTCTTTCCCACAACAGAGACAAGGCCCAGGTTAGTGAATTGTATACTTAGTTTAGCCAGAGACTGCTGGACCATCTCTCCGGGTTTCTCCAGCAGGTGCTTAAGGGAACAGGTCATCATGCCTGGGACCAGGACCTCAGCTCCCATGGTGAAGTCAGACACGGTCAGGGCTAAAGACTCCATTGTTTCTCCAGACGATGATGTGGAAGTGCTCTTCATGCTCTCTGTTGCCCTAATAGGAAGGCCTATCAAGGCCGGAGAGAGGCACACCCTCACATCCTGAGCTGCCGCAGAACGGATCTTTTGGAGGAAGGTGTCCAGGCCCTCCACTGTGATCTTCACACAGAGAGAAAGAGATAAGTAGATCCAATTTAGATATTTTATTCACCAAACTAAATCTGCTCAGTGTCATGAGCTAAGGACAGAAACGCCAGAACGCTGTGTTGTCATTCATACCTTTCCGTCAAACAGCTCCGACAGACGACGTTCGTATGCTTGCATTTCACTGAGAATGTTCTCCAGCTCACAAACTAGCTCACGCATTTTGGTGTTCTCCTCCTGAATCCATCATTTGAAACTTTTAACACTGAATAATCATCTCCAAAATGTCACTCAAATAATTACTTCTGAGCCTTTTTCTTTTCTTTATAGACAAAACTAAAATGCTAACTTTGCAATGAATTGGATGAGCAGCTTTTAGAAATCTTACCAGTTTGACTAGATTTAGATCAGTCTCTTGTTTCTTTTCCCTACTCCTTAAAATGAACATAAAGATGAGCAATCCCATATTTTTCTACTTATATGACACTATTAACACTAATTATTGACATGAATGCTTCCCTAACTCCACATGGAAGGGTCTTCTTGACATAATCCAATTTCTCATAAATGTTGAGGTGATGGTTAGCATATTAAGTATTCAGCAATAGCAGATTTAAATGAATTCCTACTGTGTAATCTTACCTCAAACTCGTCATATTTACATTTACATTTACATTTATTCATTTAGCAGACGCTTTTATCCAAAGCGACTTCCAAGAGAGAGCTTTACAATAGTGCATAGGTCACTGATCATAACAACGAGATATCCCCAACATTGCAAGTAGTCAAACATGGATCGTACATTGTGAAAAAAACAACAATAAGTGCCAAAGGAAAGAATCATAAGAGCATGGAGTTAAACAAGTTACAATTGAACAACATGAACCTTAAAAGTGCACGAGTGTACCTGTGGAAGAGCAAACAACAGTTTAATCAGTTACAGCTAACCAGCAAGAGCAGCAGGTCTCTAAGTAAGAGTCCTTCTGATCCTGGGAGAAACTAACATCATGTCCAGTAGATTTCTAGGTACCGTTGTATTCCCGGAACAAGTGTGTCTTGAGCCTATTCTTGAAGGTGGGGAGACAGTCAGTGTCTCTGATGAAGGTGGGGAGTTGATTCCACCACTGGGGGGCCAGACAGGGGAAGAGCTTGTGTTGGGACCGGGCGGTCTTGAGCGGTGGGACCACCAGACGGTTGTCAGAGGAGGACCGAAGGTGGCGGGAGGGGGTGTAGGGCTGGAGGAGAGACTTGATGTAGTCGGGTGCAGTCCCATTCACCGCTCGGAAGGTCAGTACCAGGGTCTTGAATCTGATACGGGCCGTGACGGGAAGCCAGTGAAGGGAGACGAGGAGCGGGGTAACATGGGAGCGTCTGGGTAGGTTGAAGACCAGACGGGCTGCTGCGTTCTGAATCCTCTGGAGAGGGCGGGTTGCGCATGCTGGGAGCCCGGCGAGCAGCGAGTTGCAGTAGTCCAACTTGGAGAGGACAAGTGCCTGGACCAGCAGCTGGGTGGAGTGCTCAGACAGGTATCTCCTGATCTTCCGGATGTTGTAGAGGGTGAATCTACACGACCGGGAGACAGCAGCGATGTGGGCTGTGAGGGAGAGCTCGTCATCCATGGTAACCCCGAGGTTCCTGGCAGAGGACGAAGGGGTCACCGTCGCCGATCCCAGGGTGATTGAGAGGTCATGGGAGATGGACGGTTTGGCCGGGATGATGAGGAGTTCGGTTTTGGTGAGGTTCAGCTGGAGGTGGTGCTTGGTCATCCAGGCAGAGATGTCTGTGAGGCAGGCCTCAATCCTGGCTGAGATCCCCGGATCGGTCGGGGGGAACGACAGGTAGAGCTGGGTGTCGTCAGCGTAGCAGTGGTAGGAGAAGCCATGGGAGGTGATGATTGGTCCAAGCGAGGTGGTCAGGGAGAAGAGGAGGGGTCCAAGGACGGAGCCCTGTGGGACGCCAGTGGAGAGCTGGATTTATTTACAGGTTTACAGATAACGATTGCAGATACGGTTTAGTGCAATTCTGGTACTGTTGTGAAGAGTACAAAAAGAAGCTTTTACTTTAGTACTTCAGAATGGAATGTGACATCACAGTTATCGATGCATCGTAGTTCTTGTTAAAACCATAACAACTGTACACAGACCCTGAATATTGATTAGGGTACTGTTAAATAGCCTACATAAATTGAGATGTGGAAATCAATGATAACACCAACTAAAGAAATATTATGATGCACAGTATGGGTCATTTATATAAACCATAGCTTATACTGTACATTCATATAAGCTGCCTATACATGTTTGTAATCAAATTGTAATCAAACTACCAGCGCCATCAGTCTAACATTTAAACTGCCTCTACCACAAACTAACTTAAATTGATACGGCATAATTGGTAATAATAGACGGCAGTAATTTAGGGTAGCTTAATATCCAACAAAGATTCAGTTCAGATTTTATCACTGGCTTCGCTTGCCACGTTCAAAAGGTGACACTCACTTCCAGATAGCGGCGCGCAGGCCTGTCCAATATTTCTTTTCAACCACATAAACCCAAATCAACATTCATGGACTGACATAGAAAAGAAGACTTAACTTGTTTAAATATGAAGTCTTAGGCTACCTGACAAATCGCCTCTTTAAATGAGCGAATTCGTTGTGTTTATCTTCTTCTCTTGCAGTACATTATTCAACGGAACGCGACATTGTTCATAACATCATCGAGGTCAAATAACTTCTGGTGACTCAAAATGTTGTCTTTTCATTTATGATATTAACTTTGACATATCCATTATGACGTTGGCATTCCAATAACTCAATGTTAACAGATCCGTGCGGTTCTACCCATAGATATATATATCTATGGTTCTACCGTCAAACACTGATGGTGAAAAATAACCTTACAGCATACAAGATAATAAAAATAGGCCTACATGGCCTAGATCAGGGGTTTTCAAAGTGTAAGACAGTGAGCCTCCCTTGAGAGAACATCAAGTCACCGGGGCCTCCCCCATTTTAACGGGGTCATAGAATGATTTTTTGGGCATATTTCACACTGTTCCTTAAGGTCTCCCAATAGGGTATCTAACATTGGTTGGGCTGAAAATGTTCCGGGTGCTGTTCTATGCGCCCTAATGCACCCTGTGAAATAGCCCTGGAATAAAACAAGAGGGTTTCTTCTTTCTATGGTATGTTCATGAATATATAGATAAGCTGCGCGCTGATTGGTTGGTTTACAACGAGTGAAGCTGCGGAGCGAAGCGCAACATGGCCAACAGTAAGCCTACTTACCAGGGGTGAAAGTAGTTTTGTTTTCTTGGTGGTACTATGATGCAGGTTTAATGCGCGCGCCAAGCGCGCGCCGAAAATTTCACTTAGCCTAATTATTTATTATTTATTTATTTGTATATTTACTGTATTATAGTCTACTTATCAAGCATTCACTAGGACTTCTTATCACTCTAGTATCACTCTTTAACCCACCTGTATCTGTTTTTGCCTGTCTAAATGTCACACGTGATATTTAACCTCTTCTGGGTCCAAGCGCTCCGCTCGTCCAGATCTAATAACAATGGCGGAACCTGTTAATTTATTTACGATCACGTCCTACTTTAGTGATGCACCCTTGCTCACACAGTTTGTCATTGCATTTTATTTTTAACCAGTCGTTGTCTTGGGGCCCCAATCCAGCTCGGCGCCCCAAGCAATTGCTTGTTTTGCTTGCCTTGTCGCGACGGGCCTGTGCGTGTGTCGGAATTTCTTACCGGTACGGCGTACCGGCCAGTACCGGCTTACTTTCACCACTGCTACTTACTGAAACATCGAAGGTGGAGACTTGAAATAAAAACGTACAAATAAACCTATTGTGTCTGCACAACACTGTTTTCAACAGATTGACAAGACATCATTTGAAATGATAACGTTAGCGTAAGGGGTCCCATTATCGTCCACCGAAAATAGTTATGCCAACTTCTCCTTTTTTCGGTAAAATGTTAGCTCCATTTCCTGTTTCCTGAGAGATTAAATGACATTAAAATATGTATATATTTTTGTGTATTCTATTCCATACATCTACGTAATGATTATTTTCCAGTAAGCATATATTTTTATTTTTTTGAATAATTAAAAAATATATATTTGCCGCCACCCCTGAAACGCTTTGCCGCGCCTCCCCTGAAACTCTCTGGCGCCCCCCAGGGGAGGCGCGCCTCACACTTTGAAAACCTCTGGCCTAGATAATTAAGGGGC
>CAEFZP010000187.1:0-33278 GCA_903064625.1 Mallotus villosus | reverse complement strand
CCCCAAATAAAATTAAGATTTTTAAGAAGAAAATAATCGCCCATGTGTAGAGTTGCTGCTACTGTAGTAGTAGGCTACTGACACTGTCGTGTTGGCCGCAGCCTGTCTAAAGTCGACTAGCGAGGTGAATTATAGCGGATGGGATGTGAGATGAGCGGTACTGACACAGTACATTCAGAAAATAAACATTTTTCAAATAGTTTAGCTATCTTGTCCATCTTTGTCTATTTTAGGGGCACCGGTAACTACGGTAGAAGGTTACTAGGGAAGGTACACGCATACCTACTCTCCTCGTCCTGATTGGTCAGCTGTCAAAAAGGCTCTTGACATCACCCAGCGCTTTTCTGAAAAGTTGAGAAAATCGAACTCGAAAAGGCGGCGTTTTCCTTTTCCCATAGGGTTGCATGTAAAAAGGAGCTGGAGGCAGCGTTTTTTCTAAAAAAGAAGTCAAGTGTGAACACGGCCTAAGAGAATAAAATAGAGAGCTTCTGATATTTTGCCTCATCGAGGCTCCTTCAGAGAAGTAATGAATTACTTGAGGCAAACAGGAAGTTAAAAAGGAGCTGGAAGGAGGGGGCTTGTCCTGTGGATTCTGATTGGCCACAAAGGCCCTTCCCCTCACCCTCCCAATCAAGGTTCAATCATACAATGAAGACTTAATTGATACCCACACTCCCTGTTTTAGCATGAATTAGCACGCACTGCTCAGTTTTGAATTCGCTTTACAACTTTCTCCCATTTGTGCTCAAGCAAAACTATTAAAAAAAGGGGAATATGAATATAAAATCAGCACAATCAACACTTGAACTAGGCTCTGGCTGGGTTAGGTTTGTGAGAGATCTCAACCCATTGCTGGGTTGGAGTTGCACGGGCACAAGCAGTGTGTTGAAATGTGGAGACTTATTATTCCATGAGAAGAGGTGAAAATGAAAAAACTAATTGATGGAGGATTGAAGGTCTGCAAGGCAAGTATTCCGGTAAATATGGTTCACACAATTTGTCCTCAATGAGGGTGTAAGAAACCGTGTGTTCCATCCATTCAATCCCCCCAGGTAAGTGCTACCGCATTATGGAGTTGGGATCTTCCACATGGCAGGACAACAAGATCAGCAAACACAAATATAAGAAATTATAGTTCATGGTATTATATTACAACAGAAAACACACATATATATATATATATATATATATACACATATATATGGAAACCTGCACATGTGGAAAATCCCAACTATCCATAATATTTACAGATATCCCTCAAGGAGAACCGAACTGTACCTTTCCATACTTACTTACTATATGCTGATAAAAACATGTCGGATTTTAATACTTTTCATTCAACCCTAACGGGTTGATAGTTTTTTAAAAGGTGTATACATGTCCTCTCAGCTTTCTGGTCCAATCTCCGTGGCACTCCAGACCCCCGATCCCCATATTGAAAATCCCATCAATTGCAAAATGTTTGTATAGGACTGTATCCTTATTTCCTCTCCTGACCCGATATGTTGTTTTAAACAAATCTCCATGGAGTGTTTTGTTTCCCCTATATACAGTTGTTGGCAACTCAAGCATCTAAGAGCATAGACTGTATTGTTGGTTTTAAAGTCTATTTTATTTCCTATTGGGTACCCCTCTCCCCGAATATCTATTCCCTATTCAGTGCTTCTCAAATGGTGGGGCGTGACCCCCTGGGGGGTCGCGGTGGGGTCTCAGGGGGGGCGCGAGCGGCAGGGGGGATTTAATGTTTTTTTATTTTTACGTTTTTTTTATTTTTATATATATATATTTTTTTAAATAAACATTATACCAAGGGTCATAAGTGTAACAGAATTTAGATCTTACAAAGTCATGACAGAAGGACTCGGTTTCTTTATTCAAGCTCGAAAGATGAACAAGCCTCCAGTCACTAGGTGGCAGCAGTGCTCAAACTAATAAACCCAGTAGAAGAAGTATACCTACACTGAAATGTGGGTGTGATGCTAGCGGACCTTTAAAGAAACAGAGCTGACAGGAGGAGAGATGGAGAAGTTTCTGACAGGAGGAAAAAGAAAAACGACGGAGGCATCAGAGGGGGAAAAAAGTGATGTTAACCGGCAAAAACTCACGAGAAGCCTATTTAGCCCTTGGATTTACCGTGAAAACGTTCGCAAATGAAGACAGACCTGTGTGTTTACTGTGTCTCAAAACTCTGGCAACAGAGAGCATGAAACCAAACAAATTAAAGCGGCACCTGGAGACTTTACATCCCAGTTGTATAGATAAGCCACTGGAGTTTTTTCACCGAAAACTCAATGAGTATCGCCAACAGGCCGGTACTTTTGTGAGCGCGGTATCAGTCAACAAAAATGCACAATTAGCCTCTTACAAAGTTGCCTACCACATCGCAAGGTGCAAAAAACCTCACACGGTCGCAGAGGAGCTTATACTCCCGGCAGCATTGGACATGGTCACAATCATGCTGGGTGAGAAAAGTGCTGAGACACTGAAAACTATCCCTCTTTCCAATGACACGATTGGGAGACGTATATCTGATATTTCACACGACCTCCAAGAACAACTCGCAGAACATCTAACAGACAAACGTTTTGCCATACAAATGGACGAAGCCACTGACAGCAATAGGGACTGTTTGTTTATTGCTTATGTCCGTTTTGACATGTCAGGGTCAATGCATGAAGACCTGCTCTTTTGTAAATATGTACGAACAAGAGCAACAGCTGATGAGCTCTTCAAGCTGCTGGATGAGCACCTAAATGAGAACGGGCTCAAGTGGGAGAACTGTGTCGGAGTGTGCAGTGGAGCGCAGGCCATGGGAACGCGGAACGGGCTGCAAGCCCTCATCAGGCGGGAATCGCCGAATGCGAAGTGGACACACTGTCATTGACAGGGAGGCACTTGCGTCCCGGCAGCTCAGCCCCGAACTAAATGAGGTTTTAACGCACGTCATCAGCGTTGTAAACTTCATCAAAACAAGACCACTGAAAGCACGACTCTTCTCTGCTCTCTGTGAAGACATGGGTGCAGACCACAAAGCTGTTCTATTTCACTGCGAAGCACGGTGGCTGTCGCGAGGCAAAGTGTTGTCACGAGTGTATGAGCTCAGAGATGAAATCAGGGTTTTTTTTGGAGCAGGAGCGCACGTATCAAGGGGAAAACAAGTTCGGTGAAGAAGACTTTCTGCTGAAACTGGCTTACCTGAGTGACATTTTTGGAAAGCTAAATGAGCTAAACTTACAACTTCAAGGCAGAGACAAACACCTCCCAGACCTCAGACAAAATCAGTGCCTTCACTCGCAAGCTGGAGACGTGGGGCAAGCGACTTGACCAGGGAAATACTTCTCCATTTGAGAACATGAGTGAGTTTGCTGGACTTAATGACTGTGATGTGACCACAGTGATTCCATGTCTGAGGCAACACATCTCATCCCTAAATGGATTCTTTAAAAAATACTTCCCTGGTGACAGCTCTCAGTATGACTGGGTGAGGGATCCATTCAGCGCGACAGCTCCTGCTGAATTCAGCTCTGCAGAAGAGGACCAGCTGATCGACATGTCTTGTGACTCCACCCTGAGGCTGAAGTTTGCATCGCAGACACTGAGTGAGTACTGGCTGGGTGTGGAAAGGGAGTATCCACTCATTGGACAGAAGGCTGTCAACATCTTACCACCCTTTGCCACATCCTATCTGTGTGAGATGGGCTTTTCCACTGTTGCTGCACTCAAGACAAAGTACAGGTCCCAGCTTAACATTGAGAAAGAGTTAAGAGTAGCAGTATCAAGTTTGAAGCCCAGATTTGGAATGATGTGCACTGCAAAGAGGGCTCACTGCAGCCACTAAAATACAGAGCAAATTGTATTTTTGTGTATTATAAGCAGAATGTGTTCATATAAAACAGACAAATAGGGAAATAAGTTCAAAATAATTGTGAAGGTGAATTTAGTTATATTAAAAAAGCTCAAACTGATGTAGCTGCCAGTTTCAAATAGTTCAGGGTTCAAGGCTTTTTTAATGTCTTGTGTTATGTTCAGGGAAAGTATGCAAATTGTACATTCAATATTGTTGCAAATGTTGCACACAAAGAGTAATGTTTATTTTTAAGTCATATATATCTTTGAAAGGGAATAAGCTGATGAAGCTGACTGACAAGTGACCAATGTTTACTGTTTAAAAATGTTATTAATTAAATGAAAACCCCAGAGAATCATTTGCTCTTGTTTCTGTGTTTTGAGATTCACACAGACTGAACGGTCTTGTTTAAATTTTACAAATTGAGTTAATAAACTTGGAAATTGTTTTAAGATGTTGCAGATGTCAGCAAATGTTATTAATCTATTTTAATAATAAGGTGATTGTATGCAGAATGCTGGTGCTAGCAACTCAAACTCATATATAACTCTTATACAGATAAATAAATATATATTAGCAGGTTCTAAAGAATGTACAATACATTACAGCACAATACATGAACTGTCATCACCAGCTGCATCACGGGCACTGCACCTTCTATAATTCCAGACATCTGTGTGCCACCGAATTGGCTATCAATATTTGTGGCTTCTTAATCACTGAATGCATCATAGCACAAGAACAATGTTCGTACTACTTTATAAAGGATGCATGTCTTAAAGAATATATTGTGCTTATTAACATTATACATTGTGCTTATTAAAGTAATGTTTTATGAACTTAGAAGGTTGCTTAGGCTTAAACATTGTGTCTCACTCAGGGTGGGGGGAAGCAGGCTGTATTTGGTGTCTTAATCTCTTCATTTTAGGAGCAACCTTGAAGCCGGGCTGAGATGGCACCGGAGCGTGGGGCGCGCCAGCAAGAACAACTCCCGCATGAGAAAGCTCAACCCTCTTTTGATCATTTTGTATGACGGCACTGTAGACTATAATATATCCTGGGGCAGGGACAGATAGCCAGTTGGACTTCGTGAACCAACCCTAACATTGTTGCGGTTAGGGAAACGTAGACAACCCCAGAGCTCTGTACTTGATTTCCAACTGCTGCATTAAAACTGATATTATCGGACCTCTGCGACTCCAGACCACTCTTTCTAGAACACAGACTTGTGTCATTGAAAACTAGCATTACATAGGCCTATTGGAATAGACACAAAGAATTTCAGTCCTTCAATTGGTGACCCGACGCTGAAAAGAGGGAGTCCAGAGGGTACCGGCCCGACCGACAGATCGGGAGAGAGACCCATACACCGGTACGAGGAGGCAGACTTAATCGTCAGGGGGCCCTCAACATAAAAAAGGTAAGCAGACGCCTGTTAATTCAAAGTACTGCTATCCGGAACTGAGAACCAAATTTAGATGATTACTATGTCTCATCGTACCTAGTCAAACAACAGTGGTGGGAAATCAACTTAGTTTCCATCAAAGGGTTAGAGTCCCTGAGGTTAGAGTCCTCGAAAGGCTTCGAGGCCCTGAGGTTAGAGTCCTCGAAAGGGTTCGAGGCCCTGAGGTTAGAGTCCTCGAAAGGGTTCGAGGCCCTGAGGTTAGAGTCCTCGAAAGGGTTCGAGGCCCTGAGGTTAGAGTCCTCGAAAGGGTTCGAGGCCCTGAGGTTAGAGTCCTCGAAAGGGTTCGAGGCCCTGAGGTTAGAGTCCTCGAAAGGGTTCGAGGCCCTGAGGTTAGAGTCCTCGAAAGGGTTCGAGGCCCTGAGGTTAGAGTCCTCGAAAGGGTTAGAGGCCCTGAGGTTAGAGTCCTCGAAAGGGTTCGAGTCCCTGAGGTTAGAGTCCTCGAACAGTGTTTTATGTGTCTCAAGGGTTCGAGTCCCTGTTCTGTGTTGTGTGTCAAAACTGTTAGTCCCTGTACCGGTTGTGTGGGTTTTGTGGGTTAGAAGTGACAGGTTTGAGTCCTGTCGAGGAGGGGTTAAAGTTCCTAATAGTAATATTTGAGTGGAGTCAGTGTGTTGAATAAATATAGAGAGATGTTTGCTTCTTTTTTGTCCTCTCCTATACAAGATATTTGTCATATTTGAGTGGAGTCAGATTGAGTTGAACAGTGTAAAGTCCTAAACTATGATGAGAGTGGAATACAAGATGGTAGGTTGAGAGTGCGTGGGGAGGGGAAGAGAGAGAGAGATAGGCTTCTGGAGAACAATGGCGAGTCTATGTTAACTAATCCTAACGAAAGTTAGGTTAAATCATTTGCAACCTAAAATCAAACGTAACAAATTAAATTAATAACATGGAAGGTTATGAAATGAAACAAGAGAACGTTTTGTGGATGTGAAGAGATGATTGGTTTAAACACTGATGTTTTGAAGAGGACACAATGAATATGGGTTTTTAAGAGTTTTGATAAAGGTATTAGATGTAATTTGGTTAAAAATAAGAAAGACAAAATAACTAAATGTACTTTTATTTTGAGTTTAATTGTAATTTGGTTTAAAGTTTTATTTTACAGTTTTATCAGAGCCTGGCATACTGTTTGGGATAAACAGTTAGGCTGTGATAATGTTATATTAATACATCGTATTAGTGCATGAAGAGGGGTATTGTAACATTCAGTTCTGAAATAATTTGGGAAGCCAAGAAATTGTGGTTTTGATGGTTTGAGCTAATTGGCTCGTTTTGAACTGCAGCAAAACGAGTTATGAAGTTCTACCTATCTGACCTTTATAAAAATATAGTTGGGGAAGAATGTTTGGTTAATAGCTACATTAAGAACATTATTTGGTCTATATTTCATTTGAGAAGCATACAGATTACATTCTGGTTTGGTATAATGACGATGGTTTTTCATATCTTTGACAATAAGAAATCTGTAGGGAAAATACTGCCTGGTAATTATAGATATGTTTACTGAGTGGATTGAAGTATTTCCTAGTCCTATACCACATGCATTAACAACATTTGAATTGAATTATGGAAGATCATTATGTAATTCCACAACTTAAACCTGATGCTAACTAGAAAAGAGGTATCTTCTGCTAAATTCTGTTCCAGGTGAAGCAGTCAACCAAAGAGTGGAGGAGTCAAACAAGGACATTGGATTTTTCTTATTTTACCATTGCCCTCTTTTTTTTCTTATAATGATTAATGGTGACAGCTTTGCTGAACATTTGTGTTTGTTGTCACACCTTTTAGATGGAAGAATCCAATCCAATGAAAACTTTAAAATAACCTGTCTAATTTCTAGTTTTTCTATATGTTTCGAATTTATTTTATTTTATTACATTTCTAAACTAAAAGTATCTCTAATTTCTAGAGTTTTTCCTAATGTAATTTATTTTATTACAATTCTAAAAGCTTGGCTAAAGTTGTATGTATGTGGTGAAGGGGACCTGTGAGTGTGTCCAGGTCTGCCGTGGGTACATGGATGTCAAATGTCCACTCTGCGGAGTGACGGTGGGTTTTCCCCTATAACATCATTAGGGTTTTCCCACCGTGTCCAGTGTGTCCACACCACTTGGCCATAACGCTGCATAGTCTCATTATTATCGTTGTAAGCATTGTGTTCCATAATGGGATATTTTTTAATTTGTGTTTGTTGTCACACCCTTTAAAGGGTGTGAAAGGAGGGATTCTATGAAACTTTAAAATATCCAGTTTTTAATGTTGACACCACGTAGTGAAAGGAAGGATTTGTGAAAGAATGATAACTTTACTGCTAATCAACGCTGCTATACCAATCACTAACTCAGTACATCAAATGTGTAATGCTTAAAAACAAACATCTCCAATTGAACAACTGAAATTGAGTCTGGGGTTGGTGCACGCGTTCGGGACAGTGTATCACCCCCAGTCACAGGGAAAGGTTGAGCTCATGAATTGGAATCTGGAAAGCAGGTGGACCAAAATCTGTGCAACAACTAACATGAATTGGGTAGATGCTCTCCCTATTGCCCTAACAGCCATCACAAGTTCAGTGAACACCTCTACAGGATTCACCCCATATGGACTTCTGAGGGGGCGACAGTTTCTGGGACCGGGAGCTGGGCTGGTGAGTTGGCGCATCCACCATACTATGATCAGCTGTCTGCTTTGGTATCACCCTCAACATAAAAAAGGTACAGGAGAAACGGGGGACAGTACAGGATCCAGTCAAGGCCTTCACTGCTGACTGGGTGTGGGTGAAAGCCATTAAGAGGAAGTGGACAGAACCTCGGTGGACAGGACCATTCAAGGTCATCGAGAGGACCTAGCACGCCCTAAGGGTGCTGGGGAAAGGGAGTACGTGGTACCACTGGAGCATGTGTTCTGCTGCTCCAGAACCCAGTCGTACGTTGCAGGAGTTGGTGGAGAAGGGCCAGCAGGGCCAGTGAACTGTTTCTTATTGCTACGAAAGTGAGAGTCCGGAAAAGAGGGTTACGACTAGGTCAAGAGTGATACTGCTTGACCACACTAGAATTGTACTGGACTAAGAAGGTTTCCGCTATTTTACTTAAGAGTGTGTTATATCAATATCAACATGAATTGTCTCTGTCTTCCTCTCCATATTTGGTATGTTGTGCATGTTTGCTCTGTGTGGGTGTTGCTGTATCCTATGTATCAGGTCCCTGTGCAATCATTGTCTCGGCTGTGGAAAACACGAGGACGGGGTTACAAATGCCATTGCTGGGGCTGGCTGACCAGGATGAGGATGCGGTGGTTGGCCTGGGCTATGTTGATTGATCTCTGGTGTTTTCAGAGATCAAAAGAGGGATTAAAGAATGTACAATACATTACAGCACAATACATGAACTGTCATCACCAGATGCATCACAGGCACTGCACCTTCTATAATTCCAGACATCTGTGTGCCACCAATTCTATCAAGGGCTATCATTATCTATAGGCTAGTTCAAGTTATCAATATTTGTGGCATCTTAATCACCGAATGCATCACGGGCACTGTACACTAGTGGATATAGCAACAGGAACAATGTTCGTACTACTTTCTAAAGGATGCATGTCTTAAAGAATATATTGTGCTTATTAACATTATACATTGTGCTTATTAAAGTAATGTTTTATGAACTTAGAAGGTTGCTTAGGCTTAAACATTGTGTCTCACTCAGGGTGGGGGGAAGCAGGCTGTATTTGGTGTCTTAATCTCTTCATTTTAGGAGCAACCTTGAAGCCGGGCTGAGATGGCACCGGAGCGTGGGGCGCGCCAGCAAGAACAACTCCCGCATGAGAAAGCTCAACCCTCTTTTGATCATTTTGTATGACGGCACTGTAGACTATACTAGAGAGCGTACAATTTCTGGGGAAATTGTGAGGGTGTGCCTGCTTGTCCGTCCCTTTAAGTTTTTCCCTTCTAGTGATATTTTCAAGCATTTAGCCTACTCATAGTCTATTCTAGGCTATTGCATAATAATTCAATAACACCCTTGGAAAGAAGCTACTGTAACAACGTTATCACTGGAAATATTTCAGATGGAATCGCGATTCAAACAGTAGCTCTATGTCTGCTAACTTATGACATGCCCCCAGAAACGTAAATAAACTTGACATTTATTCAGTGGAAAATCGCTCATGCATAAAAAGCTCAATAGCGATCATTGTCAGTAACGACGCAAAATGCGATATAGCCCTTTGTGGAGAAGCCCCGGTAAATTGTATACTACAATGTTCGTCTTGGTGGCGATTGTTGGTTGAACGTTCCGTTGTACGGTTTAGGCTGAAATTAAATAGCCTATTGCTTTCTGTGAGGGAATGATAGCATTATACTGCTGATCAATGCTGCTATACCAATCAATATCTAATATGAATATGTAAACACACATGTTTTTGTAATGCTAATAACTAAGATACAAATATTGAATGTGATCAATTGATTTAATAAAGTAACAGATAAGAAACATTGAAATGTAACTTTGGTGTGTGGACAAGAATGCAGATGTCAGGCAAACTGACTTGGGAGGCGAGTTCGTGACGCTCAGGGACTGTTGTGAGCACAATGAGCTAGTCAGCTCATGGGAGTAAAAGTGTCAACTTGGGAGATAAGGTGATGCTGGGAAAATAACTCTTCTCTGCTTCAGGACGAGTCAGACCGGACAGTTCTTACCACCTATGGATAATATAACCCCTGTTTCCCTGGAGACCCTGCCCCCCCCCCTTCTCACTGGATGCCCCCTTCCCCCTTGGAGACCTTGCCCCATCTGCCCCTTTACATCATCTGACCTAGGAGTGGTCTTACCCTCTCCCCTACCCCTTGAAGACCCCACCCCGTATATCATCAGGACCTCGAGATGACCTGCTCTCAACTCTGGAGAACTCAACCCCCCCCCTTGGATTGCATCAGACCTGTGGGTCTTGTCCACCCCCCTCCCTGAACATCACCAGACCTGTGGGTCTTCTCTGCCCCCTCCCTCTCCTAACATCACCAGGTCCGTGGACTGCCCACCTTGCGCCAGCATGAACGCCCTGGACATTTAATTGGTTAACAATAACCACCCCAAGGTCTCCTGACCAATGGCCACTCACCAGACCTCCCTCTCTGGGGAGTACAAGATCTGTCTCCCAAGGGCGGGGAGACAGAACTTGGGAGGGGCAGAACTTTCTCTGATTTTCTGTCACGACCACTTTCTCAACGAAGGCCTTCGTTCGTTCTAATCTTATACTCTGTTTTGGTGGGACGACTGCTGTTGCATCATCGACTAATTCATTGTACTAGACTACGGACATCTTGGTGTGTTGTTTTCATTGTGTATCTTGTGATTGCATCATTTCTAATTAAACTACAAATAACTTGGTCCGATGCTTAACCATGTATCATTCTTCCTCTCAACACCCAGTTTACACTGTCCTTAACAATTGGTGACCTTCCGACGTGCCTGGGTGAGAGATCTGGACGAGAGGTCCCTGAGAAGGGGACCCCAGCCGGCAGGAGCGGGACAGCTGTGGTTCACTGACACTCACTTGGATCCATAAAAATAAGGTAAGCAGAGCCTGTTTAAACGAAATCTGCATAGCTTAGGACTTTAGCTTTTAGGAGTGAGTGTCTTTAAACTGCACTGTACTGTGACTCTGGGCTGCACACTTTGAATCAAATTGTCCATAGAGAGATTAACGTTGATGCAAACTCAATGATACGAGATGGGGTCTGGCAGATGTGGCACTGTGACGGGAGCGCCTGGCAGTTTCTGCGTGAAACGAGGCGGGGTCTGGCAGTAGTCACACTGTGACGGGAGCACCTGGCATTTTCTATTTTATCTTTATGAAACGGGGTGGGGTCTGGCAGATGTGGCACTGTGACGGGAGCGCCTGGCAGTTTTCTGCGTGAAACGAGGCGGGGTCTGGCAGTGGTCACACTGTGACGGGAGCACCTGGCAGTTTCGGAAACGGGGTGGGGTCTGGCAGATGTGGCACTGTGACGGGAGCGCCTGGCAGTTTCTGCGTGAAACGAGGCGGGGTCTGGCAGTGGTCACACTGTGACGGGAGCACCTGGCAGTTTCTATTGTGTCTATTGTGAAACGAGGTGGGGTCTGGCAGATGTACACTGTGATGGGAGCACCTGGCAGTTTTTGATAGTCTCTAAATAATATGTTTGTGGAGATTTAAGGAGTAGCATACCTCTTTTTCTTGCTCTCTCTCTCTTTCTCCCTCTCTACTGGATTGCTGGAATGGGCTATGCCGAGGTTCGAGCAGAGCACATTTCACAAGCAGACTCTCTATCTTTCTTGCTCTCTCTCCCTTTCTCTCTATTGCATTGTCGGGATGGGGCCATGCCGAGGTTCGAGCATGGCGCATTTTAGGCAAGCTCTCTCTCTCCCTTTCTCTCGCTCTCTCTCTCTCTCTCTCTCGCTCTCCCTCTCTCTCCCTTTCTCTCTATTGCATTGTCGGGATGGGGCCATGCCGAGGTTCGAGCATGGCGCATTTTAGACAAGAGCTCTCTCTCTCCCCTTTCTTCTCCTCGCTCTCTGTCTCTCTCTCGCTATCTCTTAGCATTGTTGGGTTAATTATGTGAATGTATCTCTCTCTTTCCTCTTTCTCTCTCTCTCTCTCTACTGGATTGCTGGAATGGGCTATGCCGAGGTTCGAGCAGAGCACATTTCACAAGCAGACTCTCCCTCTTTTTTGCTCTCTCTCCCTTTCTCTCCCTATTGCATTGTCGGGATGGGGCCATGCCGAGGTTCGAGCATGGCGCATTTTAGACAAGAGCTCTCTCTCCTCTCTCCCTTTCTCTCGCTCTCTGTCTCTCTCTCTCCTCGCTATCTCTTAGCATTGTTGGGTTAATTATGTGAATGTATCTCTCTCTTTCTCTTTCTCTCTCTCTCTCTCTCTACTGCATTGCTGGAATGGGCTATGCCGAGGTTCGAGCAGAGCACATTTCACAAGCAGACTCTCCCTCTTTTTTGCTCTCTCTCCCTCCCTTTCTCCCTATTGCATTGTCGGGATGGGGCCATGCCGAGGTTCGAGCATGGCGCATTTTAGACAAGCACTCTCTCTCTCCTCCCTTTCTCTCGCTCTCTCTCTCTCTCTCTCTCTCTCGCTATCTCTTAGCATTGTTGGGTTAATAATGTGTATCTCTCCCCTCGCACCCCTCCCCTCTCCACTCCTCTCCTCTCACCCCTCCCCTCTCACACACTCTCCCTTCACACACCTCCCCTCCCCTCCCCTCCCTTCCCTTCCCTTCTCCTCTCCTCTCCTCTCCTCTCCTCTCCTCTCCTCTCCTCACCCCTCCCCTCCCCTCCCCTCTCCTCTCCACTCCTCTCCTCTCCCCTCGCACCCCTCTCCTCTCCTCTCCCTTCACACACCTCCCCTCCCTCCCTCCCCTCCCTCCCTTCCCCTCTCCCTCTCCTCTCACCCCTCGACCCCTCCCCTCACACGCTCTCCCTTCACACACCTCCCCTCCCTTCCCTTCCCTTCCCTTCCCCTCTCCTATCCTCTACTCTCCTCTCCTCACCCCCTCCCCTCTCCACTCCTCTCCTTTCTCCTCCTCTCCTCTCCCTTCACACACCTCCCCTCAACTCCCCCACCCCTCCCAACCCCTCCCCTCTCACACACTCTCTCCCTTCACACCACCTCTCCTCACCCTCCCCACCCCTCTCCTCCCCTGTTTCTGTGTTTTATGTGTCTCAAGGGTTAGTGTCCCTGTTCTGTGTTTTATGTGTCTCAAGGGTTAGAGTCCCTGTTCTTTGTTGTGTGTCAAACTGTAGGTCCCGGTACCGGTTGTGTGGGTTGTGTGGGTTGTGTGGGTTAGAAGTGACAGGTTTGAGTCCTGTCGAGAAGGGATTAGTTCTTTATAAGTAATATTTGAATGGAGTCAGATTGTGTTGAATAAATATAGAGAGGAGTGTGCTTCTTTTTTGTCCTCTCCTATACAAGATATTTGTCATATTTGAGTGGAGTCAGATTGAGTTGAACAGTGTACAGTCCTAACTATGATGAGAGTGGAATACAAGAGAGCGCGTGGGGAGGGGAAGAGAAAGAGAGAGATAGGCTTCTGGAGAACAATGGCGAGTCTATGTTAACTATTCCTAACGAAAGTTAGGTTAAATAATTTGCAAACTAAAATCAAACGTAACAAATTAAATTAATAACATGGAAGGTGATTGGTTTAAACACTGATGTTTTGAAGAGGAAACAATGAATATGGGTTTTTAAGAGTTTTGATAAAGGTATTAGATGTAATTTGGTTAAAAATAAGAAAGGGAAAATAACTAAATGTACTTTTATTTTGAGTTTAATCGTAATTTGGTTTAAAGTTTTATTTTAGAGTTTTATCAGAGCCTGGCATACTGTTTGGGATAAACAGTTAGGCTGTGATAATGTTATATTAATAAATGGTATTAGTGCATGAAGAGGGTTATTATAACATTCAGTTCTGAAATAATTTGGGAAGCCAAGAAATCGTGGTTATGATGGTTTGAGCTAATTGGCTCGTTTTGAACTGCAGCAAAACGAGTTATGAAGTTCTACCTATCTAACCTTTGAAAAAAAAATATATATATATATATAGTTGGGGAGGAATGTTTATTTTTTATTTTTTAATAGCTACATTAAGAACATTATTTGGTCTATATTTCATTTGGGAAGCATACAGATTAAATTCTGGTTTGGGATAATGACAATAGTTTTTCATATCTTTGACAATAAGAAATGTGAAGGGAAAATACTGCCTGGTAATTATAGATATGTTTACTGAGTGGATTGAAGTATTTCCTAGTTCGCTTACCACATGCATTAACAACATTTGAATTGAATTGTTGCACTTAAACCTGATGCTAACTAGAAAAGAGGTATCTTCTGCTAAATTCTGTTCCAGGTGGAGCAGTCAACCAAAGAGCAGGCATGACTGGTGCAACAACAGTCTTTATTTTTCTTATTTTCAATTTTGTATATTTCTTAACCAAAACTTTCAATTTGTCTTATTTTACTTTGGGTTTTTCTTATTTTACCATATCCTCTTATTTTTCTTATAATGATTAATGGCTTGGCTGAAGTGAAGCATTGACATTTGTGTTGGTTGTCACACCTTTTAGAGGGAACCTGCAATCTTCTGATAGGAATCCAATCCAATGAAAACTTTAAAATAACCTGTCTAATTTTTAGTTTTACTATATGTTTCGAATTTATTTTATTTTATTACATTTCTAAACTTTAAAGGATCTCTCTAATTTCTAGAGTTTTTTCTAATGTAATTTATTTTATTACAATTCTAAAAGCTTGGCTAAAGTTGTATGAATGTGGTGAAGGGGACTTGTGAGTATGTCCAGGTCTGCCGTGGGTACATGGATGTCGAATGTCCACTCTGCGGAGTGACGGTGGGTTTTCCCCTATAACATCATTAGGGTTTTCCCACTGTGTCCAGTGTGTCCACACCACTTGGCCATAACGCTGCATAGTCTCATTATTATCGTTGTAAGCATTGTGTTCCTTAACGGGATATTTTAAATGTTGTGTTAGTGGTCACACACCCTTTAAAGGGTGTGAAAGGAGGGATTCCAAGAAAACTTTCAAATATCCTGTCCGAATTAACAGTTTCTTTCTACATGTATTGACTCTTTTAATGTTCTGTTTAACAGATTGACTGATCGTAAGATATGGTCGTCACACACCCTTTAGAGGGTGTGAAAGGAGGGTGAGTTCTAGTGAAAAAAAAAGTTATATATATCTTCCTGTAATCTGACTGACTGTTTCTTATCGCTCATCTGAACTAACCTCCATTGTTTGCTCACACAGGTTCATAATATTTTAAATTTGTGTAGTCACACCCTTTAAAGGGTGTGAAAGGAGGGATCCTATGAAAACTTTAAAATATTACATTTTGACTGTTTTGATGACCATATGCGCATGTTTAACCTAGTTAACGACTGATTTTTGCATTTTAACATCTAGTTTGACTGTATTTTGGTTCATTGCTTAAGTGTTTTACGCATGTTTAACCTAGTTAACAACTGATTTGCCTTTACTCTGCCCGACTGGGATATTTTAAATTTGTGTTGTCACACCCTTTAGAGGGTGTGAAAGGAGGGATCCATGAAACTTTAAAATATCCAGTTTTAATGTTGACACCACATAGTGGTGTCAAAGGAGGGATTGTGAGGGAATGATAGCATTATACTGCTGATCAATGCTGCTATAACCAATCAATATCTAATATGAATATGTAAACACACATGTTTTGTAATGCTAATAACTAAGATACAAATATTGAATGTGATCAATTGATTTAATAAAGTAACAGATAAGAAACATTGAAATGTAACTTTGGTGTGTGGACAAGAATGCAGATGTCAGGCAAACTGACTTGGGAGGCGAGTTCGTGACGCTCAGGGACTGTTGTGAGCACAATGAGCTAGTCAGCTCATGGGAGTAAAAGTGTCAACTTGGGAGATAAGGTGATGCTGGGAAAATAACTCTTCTCTGCTTCAGGACGAGTCAGACCGGACAGTTCTTACCACCTATGGATAATATAACCCCTGTTTCCCTGGAGACCCTGTGTCAGAGATATTAATCTATCAAGCATTGCACAGTCAGTCGGTGAACAAGTTAAGAAAGCTTTATTGCTTGCGGCCACAAGGAGACAAAAACATCACACGCCATTGTGCTAGAAATTTGTCTGACTAGCAATCGTTGTTGCTAGTCATTTTAAACATCAGCGCTCAGGACTGTAATTGGCTAATACAAAGTATTTAAATGTTCCATGGCTCTTCTTCATTGGCTCCTCTGCATAGACCTTGCGCGCGTGTGTGCGTGCGTGTTTGAGTGTGTGTGCATGTGTGCTCTTTGACCCCTGTAAGCCTCCCCCACTTTCCTTTATGGCCTCTCCAGAAAGATAATGGTCAAGCCCAGGTCCCCTTTGTTTATGTAAGCCTAGTGTTACCCAGAGTTCAGATTTGGGGCTAGGCCTATCTTTGCACACAAGGAATACTTGAACACAGAATCATTCTTATACAGGATAAATATGTTACATCTTCAATTTTCCCTACATATCCCTCCTGTTTAACCTGAATAAAATGTGTTATTCCAAAACCACACCAACGCACAATCAATAAAGTCAAAAATACATAAAATAAAAATAATTCATAAAAATCTAAATAATTCATAAAAATCCAAAATGTGTAAAAATCGATAAGACTATACAGCAATATAGTCTAGTAGTGTGAATTAACTCGACACAACGGGAAACCCATGGTATTGGGATAAAACCCGTCATCACTCAGCAGTGGTTATTTGACGTCTGATGCATTGGACCTCATCTCAGATCTCCTTCACACACAATCAAACAGAAACAAAGATTGCAACAAAGAAATCAATACAGAAATGATCAGGATATGAACATGCCTTGTTGTCTACATGGTCATCTCTAAAACCAAACATTCAGTAAACTTTCAGTCAGGTTTTTCTAAGACAGTCTATAACAAGGCCCTGATTGTGCTCTTCCTCTGGTGATAAGCAGTTCTCTCCTAGGTCAGGGAGCCATAAAACCTCCCCCAAAGGTGATCTACTGAGAGCAGTCAGGCCTTTAGGTCAACAGACATTTCTCCCCAGCCTGCTGTAACTATTTTACAACCTCTGCATGATAAGACATCACTTTGGCACATCCTGAAAAGTTCTTTCATGTTCTCAATTTCTGTTTCTTTTCAAATGAATATCAACTTTCTGTAGTACAAACAGGTTTCTCAAAAACAAAACATTAAGCTTTAATGCAACTCCAAAATAATACTTCATCAAGTCACATCAATGAAACAGGATTGTTATCACTTCTTCCGACAGTCTATAACTGTTCTCAAACTTCTGCCCTGGAACATAACAATTCAACTGAAACATCTTTACGTAACTGGTAGAGCGTATCATGATAGGAGTGTTTGTACCTCAATTTTATTCCACAGAAATGTTTCCAATTTATCTCAAGATTAAAACTTAACTTCTGAATCTATTTACCATTTGCATTGTCATCAATGAAACTGTTAAATCATTATATCCGTAATCATAGCACCATTTAGTTCATACGTATTTCAACATACAAAACGTCATTTCCAACACAATTCCCATTATTATCACAAAGTCCAATTTGCTGAAACGGATGCCATGATTGTGTATGCATGGTGATTGTGTAATCTTCTCATAGAAAATGTAGTCTAGTTGATTCAAACGGCAACCTCAACACACTGTACTATAGGCACAGCGCGGAGTTCTCCTTAAATTGACATCATCAACCAACATGCACGCTTGACTCACGTGTACTATGCCATCTCCTCTGAAACTAACCAGGAATGACCCTGTTCACCTCTGTCATTTCCAGGACTATGTTTCAAATCCACCCCCACAATCCAGTCTCCTTAGGTCAGTGACCTCTCACTGGATTGGGACAGCATCTCTCGCCTGTCTGTGAATTTCAGAAGTAGACTTCACAGTATTAAAGTTACATTCTCACAGTGGTCAGTTGAAAGCAACTGACTCCTCGCTCCATTCCTGAATCTTTACATTTCTTTAGCTCAAAAGAAGTCCATGCATACCTTGTTCTCTCTCAAATAGGGTATGCTAAAAAGTTTTTCTTATAGTTTTTATCCTTGTATAGTTTTGTAAATCCATTTGCCATAAACACTTTCGTTATCACCATCCCTCCTGTTTGAGACATGATTCATCCCATGGCTCAAATCAGCACATAACGAAATAGATTCTTCAGTAACATAAATTCCTCCTGTTAATTTACATAACCCACCAGTTTGGTGACACTTCCTACATATCTCTCAAGAAAGTCACATCCACATTTCCTATCAGAATGAACTTCTAGTAGAGCAAACAAATTAATCAATATCTTCCCTTGCAGATCATTTAATCTTTTAACCATAGAGAACAGTAAATGAAGAGGCTTTTACATTGTCAAATAGGTCACCCATCCTTTCTACCTTTCCCTGCTTATTGTATCCTAGCCTATTTAGTTCACACCCTAAGTCTCTGTTTGCCGTTGGTTTCTTCACTGAGGTTGAGACGGGCCTTCAAGAAAAGACTCCCCTTTGTAGTCAGACTTGGGCCTTAAGAGACGGTGGTGAGTAACTAACCTGACCCTATATCAATGTCCCTAACTTCCATACAGACAAATGTATCAAAGACGTCCTCTCCGCTATTTTGACTGCAGTGGGTGTGGTGAGCAGTACCTGATATGGTCCTTCCCACCTTGGCTGGACCAGTTCTTTCTTTTGATATCTTTAATCAATACACAATCTTCTCGTTCAACTCCCCCACACCCAGGTTTACTGCTTCACCTGGAACAGAACTTAGCAAAAGATACCTCTTTTCTAGTTAGCATTTGTATAAAATCTGTTAACGTCTTGATCCATCTCTTCATCATGCTATGCGAAAGGTTTAAGTTGTGGTATCACCTATGATCTTCCATAATTCAATTCATTTGATATTCAACTCCTATTAGTCATGCCAGAAATTACAATCTGTTTCCTTGTTTCCTTCTTTAGAAAATCAACTGTTAGTCTAATTTATTTCACTTCAAAACACTTCTTTCTTTCTTTTAAAACTGTTAAGTTTAAGACCTATATTGTTTCAGATTCCTCTATTTTTCCATGATATGATAAAAACCATTGTAATTATCCCAAACCAGAATTTAATCTGTATACCTCCTATATGAAATATAGACCAAATAATGTAGCTATTTTTTAATATGTTCTATAAAAGGTCAGATAGGTAGAACTTCATAGCCCGTTTTGGCTGCAGTCCAAAACAAGCTAATTAGCACAAACCATCATAACCACAAATTCAGACTTAATGAGTCTTCTCAAAGGATGCACTAATACCACTCATAAAAACATCCTTATCACAGCCCAACTGTTCATCCCAAACATTGTGTCAGGCTCCTGATAAAACATCCATATAAACTTCATATCAAAATGACAATCAAACTCCAAATAAAAGTATATTTGAGTTATGTTCTCTCTTATTGTTAACCAAATTGCATCCAATACCTTTATCAAAACTCTTTAAAAACCCTAGATTGTACTATTTCGACTTAAAATGTTCAATGTACCTTCAAAGTATATGCATATTTCCTTTTTCAGAACATCAGTGTTTAAACTAATCATCTCTTCTCATTCATAAAACGTTCTTTTGTTTCATTCCATAACCTTCCATGATCACTCTAAACCGATCTTTCATGTAACCATCTAATCATTTTTCACATATATTTCCTCAAACCAAAATAAAACACTTGTGAAAAAGAACCACCCAAAATAACCCAAACTGGAAAAAGCCATCAATTGGTTCCATGTCAATGGATATTTGATGTGTACGTTATTTAAGTCAGACAGTAATAAAGTTACAATTTCAAATAAAATCAAACCCCTAAACAAAAGACATTCCCTTTCTGTAGACCTACTGAACACAAAAACTTCCCATAAGTTTCCAAGGTTGCAATAATCGAATGAATCTCGCCGTTTGATTTCAAAATTAGCCTTCTACTAATTATCTGTAATCAATATTTGAATTTGCTTTAAACTATCGTTATCAAACACTGTTTCATGAAATCCATGTTTAGGTTAAAACTGCTCTTAGCAATTCATGCTAGAATTACGCTACCACTCGTCACGTCAACCAAACAATGCCCTTAAGACAAAGGAAATAACTCAAAATGCTCCCTTTTCTTTTTAAACCTTCAAATTCACAATTTAACAAGTGTAACATAAGCCCGCAAAACACAAAACCTTACTCTTTAGCTTCTCAAAAGTCCTATCAAAACATACTTTGAATATGCGTAGCCTATATTATTTGTCATTACGCCCTCATGCATGCGTAATGCACGGATCTCGAATAAAACATTTGCGGACCAAAAACCCTAAATGAAAATATTTAATTTGAATATTTTGTAGTTTGTATATGGTTTCATGTAACACTTCTCACTTTTTCAATTTTAATCTTATTTTTTATTCAATCAACCCAAATAGAGACAATTGCCTATATATCTATCAGCGCGCATTTCAAACTTGAATCAACTCAAATAGAAGGCGCTGTCAAAACCTTTAAACGTTTTTATTTTCTTTGAACAACACAGCTGGTTGGCGTTTACCTTTTATTCACTTAATTTCGCATAAGTATAACTTTTCCAATCTAATTAGAACCTATTTATGAACCAGGGGATTAATTTCCGCATCGTCATTGAGTACCGTCACACATCAAAGACTTGCCGCTTTATCAATAGAAGTTCTGGTCGGAAAGGAAAACTCCCCTGTTTGGTTAGGAATTATAACAAATGTTGATCACGCATTTGTTAACCACCAAACCTCAAATTCATCCAACGAACACATCTTTCAGCATTAAATACTCACATAACTATGCAGAACCATACCCTCTGGGAATTCACCTTTGCAAGATCTCAATCTTAACGGGACTCTTTTTTTTTCGTAGCCCCCCTTTCTCCATTTCTCCTTGGAATTACTGTAACTCATAAAATGTACTCAAACAACCAAAATCTTGTTAACAAATGTATCAAAATACTCATCACGTCACGTATCATCTTTCAAGAGTAACCAAATTAGTATATCAAATTTGCCTCATTCGTATAGTATAAATTTGGTATTTTCAATCTTTCTATTTCTCTATTAATCTGTGCATGTGTCTACTCAATATAGATCTCAAATGTCAAGCTGTAATTCTTTCATTAGCCTGAAGCCCGCCATCGCTGTTGAGTCTGTAAACTTGTTAGCTACAATCTCGTTGCCATAGTTGCAATTCTAACTTCCTGGATTCTTCCCTGTCCCAGGACAGAACAGAATGCATTTCCTCCACTGGAGAATAGTTAGCCATTAGCTATTAGCTGACCAAGCCACATCATGGATCTTTTCCTCTCAGATCCCAAACTATCCTAGCAAATTGTAAAAGCAAATTGCAGACAGCGTTCAACAGACAGCGACTGGCAAATTCGGTCGAATCATGTCAGCCTTCTGATTTCTTAGGGTCAATTCTACCCTCTTACAACATGTAAAACATTTACCAATGGTTATATTTACAACAAAACCTAATATTAACAATTCTATCAACTATTTCAATTTCAACATAAAATGTGGTGCAAAGTCTACATATGCACCTAAAATTAGGCTACTCGTCAGAGATGTTTACACATGTCTGAGTTCTGGTCGGACAAGCCTTCAACTAGTCCATTTGATTAGGTAAATATTAATGCCACCAAACTCATACATTTCAGCAAAACAACCTCAGCAGCATCAAACACATAGTACTATTTCAATTTCAACAGAAAAATTGGGCCTCAAATACACTTACTATTCAGTACTGTTTTCTCTTAACAGTACCAAAGTTTACATATGCACTTTCACATATGTACTACATTGTTGTCCTTAACAACAATGTTCAATCGTACCTCAGTCACGCAGGGCTGGATCTACTCTTTTTACGTGCGCACGGAGTATATTCTTTACCGTAGCCTACCTCAATATTGGCTATGAACTTTCACAGGTTATTTACTTCAATGGCATTCTCACAGAAATTAGCTAAACTCTTTCCATTTGTTTAGGTATTTAACTACCACCAAACTCAGATGTATTTCAAATATCTCAGTTCTGGTCGGTCAGGTCTACTAATTCTGCTACCCGGATCTCCCGTCACCACTTACTTAGTATAAGGATAATAACCCCATCGCCTATTTACGTCACCAGTATGTATCAGTTTTCAAAGTTCACTAATACGCCACCAATACCGGTCACAGTCAATATGACGCCCTATAAAAGCTGCACTGGATCAATCATCAGGTTTTAGTCAGATATAGGACCAGAGTGCCTCTTTAACGATTACACTGTGGACTTTTTTTTTCTATATTTTTCCCTAAACACAAAAGTCGACTATATATATACACCATTGTATTCTTACCTTGTCCATCGAAAGCTGTGCCTCTCATAGCTAGTCCAGAATTCCGTCACCTTTCCACTATCCCCCAGAAAAAAAATAGGCCTCTTTTTAAACAGCTATGTTTAGCTGCGAGGTTCTCCACCGTCATGCACGTCTGCATGATTTCAATTCTTGGGTATGGATGTGGAAAGGATGTTGAAATCCGGCTCTCGAAGGACCAAGTTGTCAGAGATATTAATCTATCAAGCATTGCACAGTCAGTCGGTGAACAAGTTAAGAAAGCTTTATTGCTTGCGGCCACAAGGAGACAAAAACATCACACGCCATTGTGCTAGAAATTTGTCTGACTAGCAATCGTTGTTGCTAGTCATTTTAAACATCAGCGCTCAGGACTGTAATTGGCTAATACAAAGTATTTAAATGTTCCATGGCTCTTCTTCATTGGCTCCTCTGCATAGACCTTGCGCGCGTGTGTGCGTGCGTGTTTGAGTGTGTGTGCATGTGTGCTCTTTGACCCCTGTAAGCCTCCCCCACTTTCCTTTATGGCCTCTCCAGAAAGATAATGGTCAAGCCCAGGTCCCCTTTGTTTATGTAAGCCTAGTGTTACCCAGAGTTCAGATTTGGGGCTAGGCCTATCTTTGCACACAAGGAATACTTGAACACAGAATCATTCTTATACAGGATAAATATGTTACATCTTCAATTTTCCCTACACCCTGCCCCCCCCCCTTCTCACTGGATGCCCCCTTCCCCCTTGGAGACCTTGCCCCATCTGCCCCTTTACATCATCTGACCTAGGAGTGGTCTTACCCTCTCCCCTACCCCTTGAAGACCCCACCCCGTATATCATCAGGACCTCGAGATGACCTGCTCTCAACTCTGGAGAACTCAACCCCCCCCCTTGGATTGCATCAGACCTGTGGGTCTTGTCCACCCCCCTCCCTGAACATCACCAGACCTGTGGGTCTTCTCTGCCCCCTCCCTCTCCTAACATCACCAGGTCCGTGGACTGCCCACCTTGCGCCAGCATGAACGCCCTGGACATTTAATTGGTTAACAACAGCCACCCCAAGGTCTCCTGACCAATGGCCACTCACCAGACCTCCCTCTCTGGGGAGTACAAGATCTGTCTCCCAAGCGCGGGGAGACAGAACTTGGGAGGGGCAGAACTTTCTCTGATATTTCTGTCACGACCACTTTCTCAACGAAGGCCTTCGTTCGTTCTAATCTTATACTCTGTTTTGGTGGGACGACTGCTGTTGCATCATCGACTAATTCATTGTACTAGACTACGGACATCTTGGTGTGTTGTTTTCATTGTGTATCTTGTGATTGCATCATTTCTAATTAAACTACAAATAACTTGGTCCGATGCTTAACCATGTATCATTGTTCCTCTCAACACCCAGTTTACACTATCCTTAACACACTACCTCAGTTTGCAACCGGCTAACTTAGTCTACATTTACTAGTCTAGCCAGCGAAGCAAATGTCAACTATACAGAAGAACCCTACCGAAATAAACGTACTGTACTGCAAACGATTTGTTTTAAGGAGTTTTTTTTGCAACTGTCTGCTTTTGGAATGTTTAGCGTAGCTCTAGTAGCCTAGATAGCTCTAGTCTAGCTAGCTAGCTAGCTTAGCTAACGACTGGCTGTTCGTTCGTGAAGGCGCCAAAAGTGAATGGTAATACAAATAGAAAAGGTAGCGTTAGTCTACTGTACAGTAGGCTACATTAAACAGAACATTAAAAATGTGATAACAACGTTGTGTTTTCTTCGTGTTTGTATGAATCAATTTAAATAGTTGTATGTGCTTACTTCTTTTTGCTATGCTTGCTCAGGTAATGCTAGCTAGGCATTGAGGCGTTTAATGACCAACCCAACATTCTGGGTTAAATGGTCAACCCATCTTGCTGGGTTAGTTGAACCCAACGTGTGTTCTGTCCTATATATTTAACTAGCCGCTGGGTTGGAAACGATGTTTTGGAGTGTAGACAAACTGGAATAGTATAGTCCCATAGCCTACAATTGACCCTTTCAATATAGCAAAGATGGGTGTTCATTTTTTAATCCTGTATTGTGTAAAATTACATTATGCTGATGTCTTTCTAACCCAGTGCAACATGTGCCCTTGAGAGGATTACGGAGTTGAAGAAGCAGATGCTGTCTTCCTCTTGGGCAACCAACAAGTTGTTTATATCTGAGAAGAATATATTAGAATGTACTTTCTAAGTTTCGTCCTAAACGCTGCACCTTCATGAGATTCATTTGGCCGCCTTGTCTTCCTACCTTCCTCTCATCTACAGACAGGCCAACCTCTGACTCAACATTAACCCAATTGTTTCTCATTAAATACATAGACTACATGAATTAGCGTGGTGGATAGCGAATGGGAGGTGATATGAGCGGTTGTGACACTGACACGGTAAATTCTAAAAAAGTTACATTTTCCAAATATTGGTTACAAGAAATATTGAAGTCACTCATCGTTCGAATTACAGGTTCAAACATTCAAACATTCACATATCCTTTTGGTTAGTCAAGGCTATCTTTTTGTCGATTTAAATGAGTCATTTGTATATATATGTGGCATCAACTGGAAGCAATGTTGGTTGTATGGTTTATTACAAGTTTACTAGATTACATAAAATCAAAATGTATTTGTATAGCCCTTTTACACGCAAGCATGTCACAGAGGGCTTCACATACGCCCATAGACCTGCCTCTCAACCAACCTAAACTGTCTGCCTGGAACAGACAGACAGACAGGCAGGCAGGCAGGCAGGAAAGAGAAAAGAAAGACAGGAAGAGAGATAATGAGTGAAGAATTAAGCAATGTGTTTGTGTCTGCCTGTCTGCCTCTCTGCCTGTCTGCCTGTCTGCCTGTCTGCCTGTCTGTCTGCCTGCCTGCCTGCCTGTCTGTCTGTCTGTCTGTCTGTTTTTGAAAACTCGTGGGTTGGATTTTACCAATCAGACAAACAAGATGATGACCAATACTTTACGTACCAGTGGGCAATTTATTTCACTTTCCAGAGCTTTAACTCTGATTATGACGTCTATGAATATCAATCACGCATGTCTCTGTCACCTGGGGCACAGGCACGTTTTTTCCTTACAAAAGGATATGACGTTGGTGCGGGCACTGAACCATGGGAAAGTGCAAGTTATTCCTAATCCTATTTTTTTTTATGTATTAGTCCTATGATGCTCATGAAGCCATAATCAATTAATGATTTTATAAATGTTTTAATGAAATTGACTGACTCTAGTCACTGAAGCTGAAGTACTTCCTGTTTGATTTGGTATTTTGTTCTGATTGGATGTTTATCCTGTTTACACTTCCTTGATTTTAACTGCTGTAGCTGTTCTCTTCTACCTGATTAAAAGTTTTCACTCTGAAGAATCAAGTTCATTTAGTAATCTGATTTTTTATAAGGTTTTATGGAATTGTCCACACAAAACATCTGAACATAAAATACTTGTTTTATTTTACATGTGAACATCTGTGGTGTTGTGCGGCCATTAGAAATGAAAGTGTGAGAAATGAACATACGTTGTTTTGCCAATACAATAGCAAATGTTGTTCCAGATTGTTTTGTGGTTGGCTAGACTAACTGTAGCTACCCCCCGGCCGTGTGCTGACTGATTGAACCATCGTCTGCAACGTAGTTACTAGTTTCCCGGAGTACTGGAGTGGAGTGCAGACTGGCGAGCCATAACACCATCACTTTCACTTTCTACTAGTTAATCGGCATACTAGCGACCTCTGGTGAGAGACGGAACAGAAAGAAAACACCTTCGACTGGTAGGACAAGTGTTGTTGTATTTGATTTATATATGTATTTATTTTGTCTACACTGGAGCGATTTGTCAACCATTTGGACCTGAACTGATCACTTTTGGGTCCTTGTTTTGACAGACTGTTGTACGTTATAGTCCAGTCATTTTATGAAAATTGCAACAGAAGCAAACTCAACTGATTTTGTGTCCCCAATATGTTTTAAGATTAAAAAAAGCCCAGAGGAATCACATTAGGGGAAAGTTGCGAAAAATACCCAGATATAGCCTATTCATGTGCCTATTCATTCTTTTTCTCACGTGAATAGGGTAAAATGTTAACCTTTAGATATCATCATGAAAATTACTGAGTTAATTACTTATATCAAAACACACCTTTATGTTAGAAGAAGTTTTTTTCGAAATTGTTTGTTAACATGGGCAAACGGGTTTTTAGTATGCTTTATACGAAGTGGAATTAATCCACAGAATTTAGAAAGAGGAAACACTAGACAAGCCAGTTTTTTTGTGGTCAGCATAAAATGTTTTTCATCACTTATACTCTCGTCTACAGTGCGTTTTCTTTGTGGTGAAAAGACTCACAAGACTGTATAAGAAAACAGAACTGAAATTAGTTTGAATAGGAAACGTGTCAAAACATGTCTAAAGTACCAAGTCTGCTGACCACAAACAATTGAACGGTAGAGTACACACATAACTTAAACACACACACACACACACACACACACACACACACACACACACACACACACACACACCACACACACACACACACACTGTTACTGAACAGGTCAGTGAATAAACTCAACATTAAAACGAAGTTGGATGTTCTGCTCTTCACTACAAACAGTTTGTTCTTTTTCTTCTCCTGACAGAGGAAGCAGTAACCACATCATCGTCATGGTGACTCATGACATCACTGGCACTAGGTCAAGTCTCACTGTCGGGCTCCAGTTAAGTCCAGTTCTCTACTGCCCCCACCCCTTGGCATGATTGGCATATGTACACACACACACACATACTCACACACACGCCTGCCTGGTGAGTAGAAGGCAAGTGCTCTGAGATTGATTCATCATTGGTTCAACACAAACAGGTAAGACTTAACTTTTTAGTTGTGGAGATCTTTCAATCTGTGTTATTCAATTTAGAACTTTGGGTTGTGTTGAAAGTTCTAAGTTCTATTCAAGTTATTGTTGTAGCGTAAAATTTCCGTTGGCACAAAATAACGGGGAGAATGTTCTAGTTTAGAAGACAAAGCCTGAAAACAGAGTTAGGGTCCTTAGAAGATCCTTGATTCTGAAAGATATTTCACTCCGACTTTTTCTTTTGACCCCAAAACCTTTCTGACGAACAAACACATCCTACCCCTAATCCTATCCTACGATATATACTGTATATATTTAGGATATACTGTACATAATGTATACAATGGTAGATGTTTGTTACATGGCCAACTGTTATTTTAGATCTTCATCCTAAAGCTAAAGACAAGACTTTAGACCAAAAGCAGGGAAGCTTCTGTCCACAGTGAGTTAGCTCGTAGAGAAACTGTCTTATTGTTTAGGTTCCATCAAGGCCTCAGCTGCAGCTCATATCAAAGTACATTTCTGTTGAATTGTCCATCGACTGCTTTGATGTACATAAACAAGTGGACATTGTGGGTTCAGTTTTCCTTCCTTTCTTCACAGTTTAAAGATGGAGAGAAAGTGTCTACTTCTCTGTTTCGTTTCACTGCTGCTCCTCCCATCAAACACAGCCTCTGGTAACCTCCCCCTCAACACAGAAGACCTCCCCCTCACAACAGAACACCTCCCCCTCACCACAGAACACCTCCCCCTCAACACAGAAGACCTCCCCATCACCACAGAACACTTCCCCCTCAACACAGAAGACTACCCTGTTCTCCCACTGTCCACAGCCTCTAGTGACCTCCCTGTCCTCCCACTGTCCACAGCCTCTAGTGACCTCCCTGTCCTCCCACTGTCCACAGCCTCTAGTGACCTCCCTGTCCTCCCACTGTCCACAGCCTCTAGTGACCTCCCTGTCCTCCCACTGTCCACAGCCTCTAGCGACCTCCCTGTCCTCCCACTGTCCACAGCCTCTAGTGACCTTCCTGTAGTAAACACAATCAGTGACCTTAGAAATGTTGAATTTGGCCACACATTCCCTCGGCATGGCCTTTCGTTGCTTCACTGCATTGCAACATTTTTGGTAATTGAACAGAACGACAGCATTTGGGCAGTTTTCCTTCCAGGTAGGAATGACTTTGGTTTTCATGCATATGGCAACAAGGAAAATATATTTCCACCCATTTCAGACCAGAACAGAGAGACCTACTACAGCGTGGGAAATCTCATCCCCAGAAATCCTGGCAGCACTTCACTCCCTCCTTATGTTACAGACGCCTATTATCAAACTTATAACCCGGACAGAAAAAATGACCGGATTGTTATACAATTCAATTTGATCACCCATCGAATTAAGGCCGTATACATAACACAGCACGTCTACAGCAACGACCTGTACGACTCCACCAACACCTACCGCATCACCGTCAACCTCCTGAGAGAGATTCAGCTGCTTTTGATCAACGTGCCGGACAGTAAAACTGCTTTTCTGGATCAAGCCGGCTATGTTTGGCCTTCCTATAGAGACAACCATTACTGCTTGATTAATGAAATGGGAAGATTTGTCTCTGAGTCAGACAGTCTTGCTGCAGCTGAGGATACTGCCAGATCAAAGCAGTGCGCTGACATCAAGCTGCAGGTGCGCACTACACACGATGGCTACGCTCGGATGACATGGGACAACATCCCTTCAAACCTTCTAAATGTCGGCGTAAAGTTGCAGCTCTACAAAGACTGTGTTTTGACATCAATCTTTATTAATGGGGCCAGCAAAGAAGCCTTTAGCACCACACACAGCCTGAACCCTGGACTACAGGTCCGACTCGTGTCCCAGGATGATGATGTCATCAGGGTGAGCCCCAAGCTGGATGATGCACACTGGAACCTCCCCACGAAATTTGAAAATTATATCCTTGGTTCTGAGGCCAGTTTGCAACTATATGTGATGGAAAGCCAGGCCTGTGCTCGCCTCTACATTAGGAAGTCTTTTACTAATTGGAAGGAGCGTTTTGAAAACTCATGGGTTGGATTTTACCCCTCAGACAAAAGTGGCGCAGCACAATACAGTACGTTCCAGTGGGCAAAAGATTTCAATTCTCGGAGATTTAACTCTGATTATAACGTTTATGAATATCAATCAAATATGCGTATTTCTCCTGGGTCACAAGTGCGCTTTTTCCCTACCAAAGAGTATAAATATGTTACAGCCACTGTACCATGGGAAAGTGACACCTTCTAAAACAGGAAGAGACGAGTATTCTTCTCACTCACACATTTTTTCAGAATTTAATATGTTTATTAAAAGCCTTCATCGGTGAATTACTAATAGTGATTTTATGAAGTTTTAATGAAGTTGATGTTGACTCTAGTCACTGAAGCTGAAGTACTTCCTGTTTGATTTGGTATTGTGTTCTGATTGGTTGTTTCTTCCTGTTCACATTTCCTTGATTTTAACTGCTGTTGCTGTTCTTTTCTAACTGATTAAAAGTTGATAAAAGTTTTCACTCTGAATATTCAAGTTTGTTTAGTAATCAGATTTTACACATCTAAAGACTGTACTCACAGCTAAACTAATCTTTCCTGTTTTTTTATTACAATGAATCTTTGCAAAAGTGTTATTTTGCTTGTCTAGGCAATATAAATGTACTTGTGAGAGATACAGTTTGATAAGCGCCATAAAGACACTGTGTTGGAAAGAGACAGAGAGTGATGGTGTTTGTCTGTCCTGTCGATATAAATCTGTTCATGCTTTTCAAATTCAAGCATGAGCACAGCCCATAGATTTCAGTCCAATAGAAAGCATATTATTGTCCTATTATACTCACAATAATTCTAGTAAGATAGTGTAAAGGGAGGGGTCCTAGCTGTAAAATACATGCACACTCGTGTGTGTGTGTGTGTAAAATGTGAAATAGCTACACATGTAAAATAAAACACTCAAAACGTATTGAAAGTTATCCAAATGTATTTTATTTTCAGATGTCGTGTGGACAACTTCATGGAGCCTTTTGAAAATCATCTTAAATTAACTTGATTTTTCAGGAAAAAAAAATCTACTTTTAATCAGGGAGAAGTACTTTAGCTTCAGTGACTATAGTCAGTCAACATCAACTTCATTAAAACAATAAAATAATTAATTGATTAAGGCTTTTGAGCATCATAATTCATCATGAATAAAAGGAGAGGAATACAAGACACTTGTTTTAAAAGTTTTCACTTTCCCACGGTAAAGTGCTCGCACCAAGGTCATATTCTTTCGTCAGGAAAAGGCGTGCCTGTGTCCCAGGTGACAGAAACATGCTTGATTGATATTCATAGACGTCATAATCAGAGTTGAAGCTCCGGAGCGTGAAAGAAGTTACCCGCTGCCACTTAGCGTAATCTTTATTAACTTTTCCATGTGAGTGGTAAAATCCAACCCAGGAGTGTTCAAAAGTGCTTTTCCATTCAGTAAAGGATTTCTTAATGTAGAGACGAGCGGAGGCCCAGCCGTCCTTCGTGTACAGCTGCAGACTGACATCATAATAAGGAACCTCAGTGGGGAGGCTCCAGAAAGCAGCGTCCAGCTCGGGGCTCAGCCTGACGACACCATCCCTGGTCGTGAGGCGGAGCTGCAGTCCAGGGTTCAGGTACTGGTTGGTGTCATGGAATCCATAGCTGTCCTCTTCAATAACTAATAACTCTAAAACTGAGGTGTCATTGTAGAGCTCCAACGTTGTTCCCACTTCTAGCAAGTCTGAAGGGATGTTGGACCACCTCATGCGAGCGTAGCCGTTATGTGTAGTGCGCACCTGCAGCTTCAGATCAGCACACTGAGTTTGTCTGTCAGGATGTGAAGCTGCGAGATGATTGGCTGAAGATGTGTCCTTCGACACGAATCTTCCAGTTTCCTGAATGACAGTAAAGGAACAGTAATTGGTTTCACTATAGGAGGGCCAATCATAGCCAGATAGGGCCAGGAAGACGATATGACTGTCCGGCACGTTGATCAAAAGTTGCTGAATCTCTCTCAGGAGGTTGACGCTGATGCGGTTGGTCAGGGTGGAGTCGTACTTATTGTCGTAGATGTGCTGTGTTATGTATATTTCCTGAACTTGTTCAGTGAACATGTTGAATCGGATAACAATACGGTCTCTGTTTCTATCTGGGCTAATGGTTTGATAATAGGCCCACGTAACATAAGGAGGGAGTGAAGTGCTGCCAGGATTTCCGGTGCTAATATTTCCTACAGAGTAGTAGGCCTCTCTGTTCTGGTCTAAAATGTGTGGAAATATGTTTTCAATGTTGCGATATTCATGAAAACCAAAGTCATTCCTTCCTGGAGAGAAACGTGCCAAAATAATGTTGTTCTGGTCAATCTGCAAATAATATGCAATAAAGTGAAGCAACGACAGGCCATGATGAGGGAATGTGTGGCCGAATTTAACATTTCTTAGGTCACTGATTGCGTTAAGGACAGGGAGGTCAGCTGTGTTGAGGGGGAGGTCAGCTGTGGTGTCGAGGGGGAGGTGTTCTGTGGTAAGGGGGAGGTCAGCTGTGTTGTCGAGGGGGAGGTGTTCTGTGGTAAGGGGGAGGTCAGCTGTGTTGAGGGGGAGGTCAGCTGTGTTGAGGGGGAGGTCAGCTGTGTTGAGGGGGAGGTCAGCTGTGGTGTCGAGGGGGAGGTGTTCTGTGGTAAGGGGGAGGTCAGCTGTGTTGTCGAGGGGGAGGTGTTCTGTGTTGAGGGGGAGGTCAGCTGTGTTGTCGAGGGGGAGGTGTTCTGTGTTGAGGGGGAGGTCAGCTGTGTTGAGGGGGAGGTCAGCTGTGGTGTCGAGGGGGAGGTGTTCTGTGGTAAGGGGGAGGTCAGCTGTGTTGAGGGGGAGGTCAGCTGTGTTGAGGGGGAGGTCAGCTGTGGTGTCGAGGGGGAGGTGTTCTGTGTTGAGGGGGAGGTCAGCTGTGTTGTCGAGGGGGAGGTGTTCTGTGTTGAGGGGGAGGTCAGCTGTGTTGTCGAGGGGGAGGTGTTCTGTGTTGAGGGGGAGGTCTTCTGTGGTGAGGGGGAGGTTACCAGAGGCTGTGACCAGTGGGAGGAGCAGCAGTGACACGAAACAGACAAGTAGACACTTTCTCTCCATCTTCAACCTGTGAAGAAATACAGATGATGCTTAAAGTCAGGGTATCTAATGTGTTTGAAAAGTACTTTTTGTCTTATTTCACTAAATCAATTTCACGCCTTGAAAATGTGACCCATCTGCAACTGACGCAAGTACACCCCACAATTTCTCCGGAAATTGCACCCTCTCTAGTTTTTTTTGTTATCGGTCCGGTAAGAAAATGTGGTCTATAAATTAAAGCCGATAAATTATGGATTATTTCCCCTCGTTGAACCACTTATTTTTTCTGTCAGGCAATATATATTTTTTATATAAAAGTCGGCCATAGTAATGTATGATTAAATGCAAAATTCAAGAAATCTGTTCATTTTGGCAGAAGAAAGATCTAGTTGTTTTATGCAGTTAAGGTTTTAATCGGATGTCCACTGTAGTTGTCTGCCTTTTGTTTTTGTAATCAGACTCAGGCTTTGTATTTATCGGCATGTATCGGTTATCGGCTTCCAAATGTAGCGTGTTATCTGTTATCGGTATGGGGCAACATTTACGTATGCGTTTCCACTCATCACCTCAGTGGTCATAGCTTTTAAACAAAATAGTCTATCTTAAATCTGTCTTCTGTTCTGAATTCATGATAAAATTACGTACATTTTATACACTCTAACCTGTCCTCTATCTTGTATTGAAAGTGGTTAAAAATGACGTTTTCTAAAACAGTATTGACGACGGAGAAGATTGTTGTCAGAATGGCTCTGTGAAATCGTCTTGATAAAGGATGATTTGCCTAACATGATCATATACATATTTACATCATTAGAAAGCCCTACATCTTGTCTTCAACAATAAATTCTATAGTCTAAAGTCTAAACAGTGCAAGTATATTATTTGAAAAAGTCAGCATATTCAAGCAAGAAAGTGTTAAACAGTGTAAAAAATTTACTTGAAAATTCTGAACCATTGAAACCCATTAATTTTAAGCACTTTTTTTCCAACATTGTATTTATT
>CAEFZP010000186.1:0-57500 GCA_903064625.1 Mallotus villosus | reverse complement strand
TCGGCCCGGAGAGAACCTCAACACTGAGCCACACACACACACACACACACACACAGGCGCGATTGAAAACCGTTAATTTCCTTTACACAAATTCAAGGTTCCGTGCTGACCTATTTTGGAGGGATTCTGTAAGTATGGGTGTATGTGTGTGGTGTGTCTTTGTGTGTGTTCTTAAAGGCTCACGGGAGAAGAGAATGTCCCTGGTTCTCTAATGGATTATAACAAGACAGTGTGAACTGGATGTTTGAATCTGCAGCTAAAGGTTGCTCATCATACGGGGCTGTGCTCACCTAGACTAGACCTGTGGGCATCACACAAACTGTAACAAAATAAACCAAATCAGCTTCAACTCACGGTAGCCTTACACACACACACACACACACACACACTCGCAGTGCCTGTAGAGGAAAGGACACACACACACACACACACACACTCGCATTCGCCCAATACACAGACACATCCGGTGTGCTGAACACAACCATCTGAGCCTAGATGTTAGAACTCATCTTTCTTCATACGCTCGGATTGAACCGTGTCATATTAGCACGGTGACGGGACCGTGTGCTGTTGCCACACTCGCTGTTTACTTCCTGTGTGGCTTCTGAGTGAGACTAAGCCCAGAGGAGGGAAGGAGGGAGCGATGGATCCAAAACCACTCTTTCCTTTTTTCACCCCTCTCAGTGTCAAGGTCATCTCTCTCCCTTATCTCTATAGCTCACACCCTCCTCCCTCTCTCCCTGTATCTCCCCTATCAGTGTCAATGGTCTCTCTCCCTTTATCTCTCTCTCCCCCCCCTCCTCCCTCTCTCCCTTTATCTCCCCCCCTCTCTCTCTCCCTCCCTCCCTCCCTCGCTCCTCTTCTCTCTGAGCTGATGGATTTTCCCCTCATTCACGAGGACAGTGTGATGACACATGGGAGGAGGATTTGGCCTTTTATCTCCGGAAGTAAAACTGCAATTATACACACCCACGTTCACACACACGCGCGCACACATGCACACGCACACAAACAGACATGCGTACAGACAGACATGTAGACACCTACACTCACACACAAACACACAAACACACACATAAACACACAAACAGACATACATACAGACACACATGTAGACACCAACAAGCACACAAACACACACACATACAGTCACATACCCAAAAAACGCAGTCACACACACACACACCACACACCGACTCACACGCAAACAACCAAACAACATCTTATCCTCCCCTCTCTTTCTCCGAGGTGCTTTTCAACCCCGGGGGTTTTCCATTAGCGAGCTCCACTCCAGCTCTCCTGTGCTCAGTATCTCTGTCAGTCCGATGGTCTCCTAGATAAGAGGAGCGGGGGAGGATATCATGGCCGCGCGCGCCGACAAGCACGGCTGGGAGGTGCTGCGTGGTGTGTGGCTGGCGCTCCGGGGGTGACATCGTGTTCAGGTGATTTCCTGCTGGAGCAGGCCAGCAGATAAGTGACAGTAAAGAGTGTGTAAGTGTGTGTGTGTGTGTGCTTCCAGTCTGGTATTATAGCAGTATCTATAGCAGTATTATGGCAGTATCTCTCATAATCCCTTCGACTGGAGATCATTCTCCTAGCCATAGGGTCCTAGCCAGGCTCTGAGCTGTCATCATCGACAGCTCCTCATCTCCACCAACCAATCAGCTCCTCAGCTCCACCCACCAATCAGCTTCACCCACCAATCAGCTCCTCGGCTCCACAACATCAGCCTCCTCAGCTCAATGTCAGACAGTTGTTCACATGTGGTGTGCCCCTGGTAGCCAGCCCCCAACTGACCTGCAGATGCTAGACAGCTCACCACACGCAGTCTCTCTCTCTCTGCTAATCTCATCAATACCCACGCTGCTGGAAGTCCTCCATCGCTGCCGGAGGCGAATGGAACCGGAACAGGGGAGAGGGGAGAGAGGGGAGGAGGTTAACGAGAGGGATGGAGGGAGGAGGGGGAGAGAGAGGAGGAGTTAACGAGAGGGATGGAGGGATGAGGGGGAGAGAGAGGAGGAGTTAACGAGAGGGACGGAGGGAGGAGGGGAGGAAGGAAGGAGAGAGAGGGAGAAGTGGAGGACAGGGAGGGAGGGATGAGGGGGAGAGAGAGGAGGAGGAGTGGAGAAGAGGGATGGAGGGGTGAGATGAAGGAGGAGTGGAGGAGAGGGAGGGGTGGATGGAGGGGATGAGAGTGAAGGAGGAGTGGAGGAGAGGGTGGAGGGGGTGAGATGAAGGAGGAGTGGAGGAGAGGGACGGAGGGGTGAGATGAAGGAGGATGCTAAATGGCAGGGCAAGCTGGCTGGCCCTGGCACAGGGTTTACATGTAATAGGAACATAGAGAGAGAGAGGGATAAACCCTCACCTCTAGGATAGGACATCCATCCTACATATGCATGCATGTGTGTGTGTGTGTGAGAGAGGGATTTATCACTGGTTCACATGTGTGTGTCTGGGGTAAATCCTGCATGAGAGTGTGTATGCGTGTGGTGTGTGTGTGTGTGTGGGATGTGTGTGAGAGAGAGAGAGAGAGAGATGAGAGGAGAGAGGGAGAGAGAGAGAGAGAGAGAGAGAGAGAGAGAAAGGGGGGCATTGGTTTGAACTCATTGCCACGGTGTCAGGCCAGATGGTGCAGCTGTCAGAGAGAGCAGGCTGTCTGCTACAACCAGGTTCCCCCTGCCTGTCTGCCTGTCAGGCCTGATCCACCCTCACCTGCCCAGTCCTACTGCACCATGACCTACCCTGACCTGCCCAGTCCTACTGGTCACCATGACCACCTACCGGCCCGTCCTACGCACCATGACTACCCTGACCCTGCCCAGTCCTACTGCACCATGACCTACCCTGACCTGCCAGTCACTACTGCATGCACCAGTGACCCTACCCTGACCCACTGCCCAGTCCTACTGCACCATGACCTGATCACTGACCTGCCCAGTCCTACTGCACCATGACCCCCCTACCTGCCCAGTCCACTGCACCATGACCGCCCTGACCTGCCCAGTCCTACTGCACCATGACCTGACCCGACCTGCCCAGTCCTATGCACCATGACCACCACTGCCAGTCCTACTGCACATGACCCTGACCTGCCCAGTCCTACTGCACCATGACCACCCTGACGCCCAGTCTAGCCCATGACCACCCACCTGCCCAGTCCTACTGCACCATGACCTACCCTGACCTGCCCAGTCCTACTGCACCATGACCCGCCCTACTGCCCAGTCCTACTGCACCATGACCACCCTGACCTGCCCAGTCCTACTGCACCATGACCTACCCTGACCTGCCCAGTCCTACTGCACCATGACCTACCCTCACTGCCCATGACCTACTGCCCAGTCCTACTGCACCAGACCCTGACCTGCCCAGCTAGCACCATGACCTACCCGACTGCCCAGTCCTACTGCACCATGACCTACCTGACTGCCCAGTCATGACCAGTACGACCTGCCCAGTCCTACTGCACCATGACCTACCTGACCTGCCAGTCCTACTGCACCATGACCCCCTGACCTGCCCAGTCCTACTGCACCATGACCTACCTGACCTGCCCAGTCCTACTGCACCATGACCTACCCTGACCTGCCCAGTCCTACTGCACCATGACCTACCCTGACCTGCCCAGTCCTACTGCACCATGACCCACCCTGACCTGCCCAGTCCTACTGCACCATGACCCACCCTGACCTGCCCAGTCCTACTGCACCATGACCCACCCTGACCTGCCCAGTCCTACTGCACCATGACCTACCCTGACCTGCCCAGTCCTACTGCACCATGACCTACCCTGACCTGCCCAGTCCACTGCACCATGACCACCCTGACCTGCCCAGTCCTAGCACATGACCCACCATGCCCAGCCTAGCACCATACCTACCCTGACCTGCCCAGTCCTACTGCACCATGACCTACCCTGACCTGCCCAGTCCTACTGCACCATGACCTACCCTGACCTGCCCAGTCCTACTGCACCAGACTACCCTGACTGCCCAGTCCTACTGCACATGCACCGACTGCCCAGTCCTACTGCCCAGACCTACCCTGACCTGCCCAGTCCTACTGCACCATGACCTACCCTGACCTGCCCAGTCCTACTGCACCATGACCTACCCTGACCTGCCCAGTCCTACTGCACCATGACCTACCCTGACCTGCCCAGTCCTACTGCACCATGACCCACCCTGACCTGCCCAGTCCTACTGCACCATGACCTCCCTGACCTGCCCAGTCCTACTGCACCATGACCCACCCTGACCTGCCCAGTCCTACTGTACCATGACCTACCCTGACCTGCCCAGTCCTACTGCACCATGACATACCCTGGACCCCTCTAGTCCCTGTCCTTCCCTAACCCACCCACCCAAGCCCAGCCTGACCTACTCTGTCCTAACCTACCTAGACCATGGTGGTTTGTCCTCCTGTGAGCAGAAAATGCATGTGAGAGAGAGAGAGAGAGAGAGAGAGAGAGAGGGTTAGGGAGTGAGAGTGGGAGAGTGGGAAAGAGAGAGTAATGAGTATGATTGATTAAATAGAGAGTGGATCAATGATGAGAAAATGTGACTGACCAATGGAGAGAAGTCGTACGAGGGCTTAATGACTGTCACCTGGGGCCTGGCTTGCAGAGCCCGCTGCCATGGCAACATGAAGGATGTTTTGGGTCACTGCACTTGAACTGGAATGGTTTGGACTGTATGTCTGTCTCTCTGCCACTACATCTTACTCTGGACTGGATTAGACTGGACCATGTATCTGTGTATATATCTATGTATCTATGTATGTATCTATATGTATATGTATATCTATATATCTGTCTATCTGTCTGTCTGTCTTTCTCTCTCTTTCTCTGTCTCTCTGTCTCTCTCTCTCTCTGTCTATCTTTCTCTGTCTGTCTGTCTGTCTGTCTGTTTTTCTGTCTGTCACACAAACTTTATCGCACTTTATTTAAATTTTTTTGTTGCACTACCTCCATTCTTTTTTATTATTGTGCACATACTGGTACTATCTGTCCTTGTATTGTTGTTCTGTGTTGTCTTGTTGTTCTATTTGTGATGCTATAGCCTGGTGGCGTGTCCGTGTGTTCCCCGTTGGGACAAGGTGGGGGGAGGAGAGGCACCGAGCACAGAGAAGCAGGAGGCGGCTTAAACCACCAGGTCTCTCTGTACGTCGTATCCGCTTCCTCTTATCATCATCAGTACCTTTGTGCCTGGGAGAGAGAGACTTTGCTACACTCGACGTGTGTTTGAACCGTTCATTATTATTCTGTGTGTTCCGAGAGACACTTGGTCCAATCATCTGGTTGTCTAATGCTTGTGAACCTGGAACCTAACTTGATAGTCACAGAGATTTCTTCCACCCTCCTGACAACAGAGAAGTGAGTGGTCTGTCTTTTGGACGCCGAGCACCGTGTCTCGTCAGCGCAACAGCGGCTCTCTCCGTCCCCTCTCCACTTTGTTCTCTATCTGGCTCCTTCCGCAAGCCCCAGCATCCGTGTTCCTTCACAGCTGCGTGTGTTAGTGAAACATTACTGGAACTATCAGAGTGGTTCGTAAACCTCCAAATCCCCACTCGCTACACCCACGGTTCCCACTTGTGTTTTTTTTCATGTTTTGGAGTTTTTGAAGCACTATTTTCTCCCACTGGGTTGGAGCGGGGAGCAAACTGTAAGCTCATTACCGCCGGCTGGTGGGTGAAGGGACAGCAAGGCTCTGACGTACTTGATGTCTGAAGTCGCCGGGCGATTCCCACAGATCTGCCCCATCGAGCGGATCGATGGGAACTGCGGTGTTCCCTACTCGTTTCACTCTGGGATGTTTTGAGCGCGACGCCCGTCGAGGGGCTGCAGGGATGTTGGGCGAGAGGGCAGGAGAGACAGGTATCCAGCTGTCTTCCGATGATTGATGACAGTTATATTATTCCAGACCGCCAGACTGCTTTCCAGCTCCTTCAGGAGAAACAGGTGTTAGCAGAACGGACCCCCTGCTTAGCCCCGCCCTCCTGGACAGTCTCTCCCCCCTCTCCTGCTTAGCCCCGCCCTCTTGCCCCCCCCCTACCCCCTGCTTAGCCCCACTCTCCTGGAGAGTCTCTCCCCCTCTCCTGCTTAGCCCCGCCCTCCCATCTCCCCTGCCCCTGCTTAGCCCCACTCTCCTGGACAGTCTCTCCCCCCTCCCCTGTTTAGCCCCGCCCTCTCCCCTCCCCTGTCCCTGCTTAGCCACACCCTCCTGGACATTCTCACACCCTGGTAAGGCTTCCTACTGGCAGGAATACTGTATAAATCAAATTTCATGTTGTGGAGGGATTCATTATATTGTTCAGAAGGCAGCCACATTGGCCTAGTGAAACTGTTTACCCCAGTATTATTATTATGGGTGCCAATTAACTGCACGTTTGTGTTCGGTGTGTGCTCGAGAGCCAAGGAAGAGAGGAAGGCGTCTGTCGGCGAGGCGTAAACACGCAGTGCAATACCTGTGTGTGTTATCAGGTGAGGGATTCCCACCTTCGGTTAATGAACGCGTGGCTCCCACGGCGCTAGGTTTATGTTCTCATTAGAACCCTGGCGTTCCCCCCCCCCACCCCCCCCACACACACACACACACACACACACACTACACAACCCAGTGAGACCTCATCATTCCTGCTCTGAGGGGTATTCCCCTGGTGTTCGTTTAGAGCAGCAGGCTATGGGGCGGGGGTGTGCAGGGGGGGGCGGGCGGGCGAGTGGCTCCTACATGGGCCTCTGTTGAGGCACCTCGGAACACGCTGGAAACACTCTGTCTGTCTCATTAACACCCCGGGAGGGCTGCTCATCTGGGGAGGCGTGTCGAGCTTGACACAGCCGTTGGAGCTGGTGTGTGAGTGTCTCTGGTAAAATTGTGTGTGTGTGTGTGTGTGTGTGGTTATGCGTATGCGTGTGTGTGTTCATCAGCTTCCGAATCTAAAATGGGTCTATCGCCTAGTAGCTGATGATGTATCAGCTGGGTGTGCACAAGATGTGTGTGTGTGTGTGTGTCGATGTGCACGTTTATGTGTGGGTGTATGTCTCCCTTGGTGAGACCAGGGGAAGAAACCCACAGATTCATCCCCGAAAGCAACACAACCATTAGCCAGCCTACTCTCTCTCCATCTCCCTCTGCAGGAGGTGAGAGCTGCAGGAGATGAGGGTCCACGGTCAGACTTGCCCTACCCAGCATGCCTTTCACCTGCTCCAGGAACACTCTCACACTTCCTGGTGAGCATTCTGGGAACAAAGTTACTGAAAACAGTCAACCCCCGGAAAACACGCAAACACGCGCAAACACGTACACGGGCGCACACTCGCACACCAGCCACACACGTGCGCGTGCCTACAACAAACGCACGGACCACCAAAGAACACGGTGTACTGCTGGCCACACGTCGAGATGAAAGCGCGTGACGATCATGTCCAGCGCAGGCTGCGCAGGGCTGCGGGCATCGTTCCGTGTGGAGATCAGTGGCGCATGATGGAGCACAGGGGCTTTTGAAGTAGCGCTGCTCCTATAGACATCACAGTGTTAATACAGATCAAATGAAGACACGCTCATGAATATGAATGAGACCGTACACGCCCCCGTCCTACAGAGAGGTAAGATAATTACACCACAGGAAGCAATGCTTGTGATAGCCATGTTTGGGAGCGGATCAGACCGGATCTCACCTGTCCAGCGCGAAGACGAGTTCCTGAACATGGTTACCATAGAGATGTGCTACTTATCACCTGTACTGGGTCGTCTTTTTACCCTGAGATCGAGTCCAGATTGATCGAAACACTCCTATTGTTCCATTTTGTTCACCTACAGTTGAAACCATTAGACAGACATTCCCTGGAATTCTACTTTCGACACTTTAATTGGCTTTGTGGGCCACAAAGCTGGCCAATAGCAATCCATCTGATTTCTCCCCTTCGAGCGTCATTGGCTGGCCAGCCATCCGGTTGCTAAGTAAGATTGAATTGTCATCAATAATGATTAGTCAGTGCCCAACCCTCATTCACTCTCTTCCAAGTATATGGATAGGCTCTGATGCTGTTTTATCCATGCTAGTAATTAGTGTTCTTCAAGTACCAGGAGGAGAGAAGTTCAGCCAAGGTTCTAGAACAGGAGCCAGAGATGCCAGTTCGACCGAGAAACATCATTTACTTTGGCTACAGGCCAAATACCTTGGCATGGTCGGTCCCACATAAATTGTTCCATTACAATACTGTACACATTATTGCATTTGTTCGGAATCAATGAACATCCTCTATGTCATCCGTCATCAGATGGCTACCCCCCTTCTAGCTTACACTGTTACAGTAAACTTCCTAACCTTGTACAACTAGCTAAACCTGCTAGCTTACTCTGTTACAGTAAACTTCCTAACCTTGTACAACTAGCTAAACCTGCTAGCTTACTCTGTTACAGTAAACTTCCTAACCTTGTACAACTAGCTATACCTGCTAGCTTACTCTGATACAGTAAACTTCCTAAACTTGTACAGCTAGCTAGACCTGCTAGCTCATCAAAGGCTCGTCGCCTACCTTTGGTTAAGGTAACAGGGAATGGAGAATTCCTTCTCCCATCCAGCAAGCCAGAGTAATATCCCACATGTCAGCTAACCATAATCATAGGCAAACCTAGTCATATCCAACCTGTCAGGAACATAGTTCTTCTGATTCCATACATTAGTACATACTGCATGTCGCCTCCAAGCACAGCCCGTAAACTGTACAGGCAATTTGCTGCAGTCGTCGGGCAAACTAGCTAGTCAGGATCAATTAATGTATGTTGGTATTTTGTTTATTTTCGATTTTTCTCTGCCGACGTTTCTCATTATTGGGGGTTTCTCTGCGTATGTAGTTTGGTGCAAATCACATTCCTGTCACGCCTTGTTACTCATACATGTTTACCATTTTACTGGAAGGAAAACCCATTTTTACAACGCGCCATAACCAAACATGATTAGAAATATATATAGGATTGAATTAATGTGTGCAACGCATGGTGGAACATATTGAACGGGGTCTTGTCGTCCCATGGGCATAAACATGAAAGTGGGAAACGTTGCATTAGAGCCTATAGTGTTGGCATGGGGAACCCGAGCTGTCAGAACACTCACACACAACGCTGTTAAGAACCTGCTCACTCACTACCAGCCAGGATCCAAGCAGATCCTTCACACGTGATCCAGGCAGATCCTTCACACATATGTCCAGGCAGATCCCAGATTATTTACACTGACTACAGGCCTTGATCCAGGTAGATCTTACGGAAGGGACCAGATGAGGTGTTTAAGGTCTAGCACCAAACCTGAGATCAGTCTAGCTTCTGTCCTGGAGTTTGTCCTTAAGGTGCCCGCTGATGTCGGGTCTATTTCAAGACCAGGATGATCCTCAGTGCAATCAAACAGTGTCAACCTCACACCAAGCAGACATACAGTCATAGAAACGCTTAGAAGAAACTATTTTTCACCTTCACAGTGTGCTTCAACCCTCTCCTAGCTCATCAGAAAGCAGCCATGATAACACGTGTCCTGTCTGGTCATCTGACTCATTTCTCAATCCACCTCTACCCCCTCTCCCATCTCAGACCCTCATCCCTGCCTACTGACCCCCCATCCCAGACACACATTCCTGTCTACTGACCCCCCATCCCAGACCCTCATTCCTGCCTACTGACCCCCCATCCCAGACCCTCATTCCTGCCTACTGACCCCCCATCCCAGACCCTCATTCCGCTCATCCTGCCTACTGACCCCCCCATCCCAGACCCCATCCCTGCCTACTGACCCCCCCATCCCAGACCTTCATCCCTGCCTACTGACCCCCCATCTCCGACCCACAAGGGCAATGCCCCGGTGAGGCTGGCAGTGCCAGGCTGAGCCACCCCAGAGTCCTGCTAGCGTGTGCTGGGGCCGGGCTTTATCACGTCTGGAACAGATGGGGCCTGAGTCTCACTCTGGGCCGGGTGGAGGCTCCCACCTCTGAAAAAAAAGCGTTTTAATTAACCCACATCCCCTGGCACCGGAGCTCTCCTAATCCTCCCCATGCCAGCCAGGTCGGCGCTGTTACACAACTCCTGCCCGCTTAGGCTCCTGTCAGGAAACACACGCACGAGAACACAAACATGCCCAAACGCGCGCACCCACACACACACGGAAAAAAGCGTGAACAAACACACACGCTCTCTCCTCTCATGACCCAGCCTTGGCCTGGAACACAGGGGTGGAGGAGGACAGAGGCGGCATCTGTCTGTGAGTGTTTCCTGTGCAGCCGGTCCCTGAAGTGAACCTGAGTTAACCCAGCGACAGAATCCTTCCACATTCCCCCCTTGGAAGCTTGCAAATTCAGCCATGGAACCGGGGGGGGACACACACACACACACACACCACACACACTCCCTCTCTAAAACTCTGATGAGCCTCCGTCAGCCTGCCATTTACAGAGAGCTGGGCTGTTGCCGTGGTGAAGGTGCCCCTTTAAATCGCACCTCCCTGGAAGAGCACGCAATCTATGCGGGATCAGGAATAGGCAAGCAGAAGGCAACCTCTTACATGATCCTAATCGGGTCAGATTAGTGTAAATGTTCCTGTGAATATTGACATGACAGTAAAGGGACTTAATAATATGTGGATTATCTTATTAATGGTAAGGACATGATGTTCCAGTGTTAAATAGTCAGGGCAGAGACTTTGCAGTCTGGGGAGATGTCCTGTTTTATTATTTCCCAGTAAGGTTTCTCGTGCACTTGCGTCTCAAAACGCCGACTCTTTTGCCTGCTCTGTCACAGAGGTGAGCAGGGAGAAAGACTAGGAGAAGCCTGAGCTGAGGAGAAGCCTTCAGGAGAAGAACAATCTAGAGTACAATGTTCCACATTGCCTTTCATACCCAACTGCTGTCTGTAGGAACAACCAATCAGATCATACCTTGTCGACGAGCAAAGCAACAGTAGGCTGCAATGTATTATCCTGTTGCCTGTTGCACTGAGGTTTGTCATATCATTCCCGACTGAGCGGCCCACTATTTAATCATACATTACTCAGTCCTTCACAGCTTCCAACAGAGGCAGCTGTTGTTGGAGAGCTCTTGGCTTTGGCTGTCAGTTCCTCAACACACGCTAACAGCTTGGCTGGGAGTCAGGCCTGGATCCCAGACGTTACGGCACGCGAAGCGACTTGGAGGAACGTCGCGGTGGCGTCGCAGCTTCGCCGTTAAAACAGGCGGGCTTGACGGTGTTTTACCATCCTGGAGGACGATACGTTCAGACAGCTTCAGCAAGCGTTGGCAAGCAACACTAGCAGACTCAGCCGAGCCACTGAAGAGACGGAGCGCGTCACAGACGCCTCCGTCGACGCCTCTGTTTTCGTGACAGCATCCGACCCGAAATCACCCCCGTCATTCGACGTCAACCCCCATTCCCCTCCACCCCCGCATCGGACTTGTCTCGCCCCAATCCTTCCAGAAACGCATGGTCTAACCCTTTGGGGTCGTGCGTGTCGGACGGAAAGAGGGATCCTATCCCAAGGGGAGGGGGGGGGGCATGAGGAAATGACCTCCCTCTTCCTCTGAAGACTAAGCCCCCCCCCGCGTTCCCCTCGTTAGTCCTCAGCGGCTAGGATGGCAAGTCTTTTAATCTGGGGTCGGCTGCTTTTAATCCGCCCGGCATATGGTCCCCTGGAGGAGGGAGGCTCGTGCAGGCAGCCGCGCCCGCGATGCTCCTGTCGACAGGCCGACGCGAGTCAGGGTTACGTGCAGGCGCCGTGCTCTCATTCTCTCTGCTCTGTTCCTCCTGGCCCGACGCCCTCAGCCAATTACAATTTGTCGCCGATCGATATTGCAGGAATGAATGCGTATATATGTTGTGGGGTTAGTGTGTGAGGGGTTTCATCGGCTGTGTGTGTGTGTGTGTGTGTGTATGAGAGAGAGAGAGAGAGAGAGAGAGAGAGAGAGAGAGATAATATTGCCCGTTAGTTGAATAGCCTCTATCTGTCGTAAACTACATTGCTGACATGTCAAATTTGAACATTTCACAAACTTCCATTGGAGATAGTCATCAGTATCCTGCCTGGTGTTGTGACAAAACTGTAAACAAGCTGGTTCCATTGGGAGCTCAACAGGCTGCAGGTTGGAAATATTAGGCACAAAGCACGCACATCCTCCCCCCCCACCACCACACACACACACACACACAGAAGAGTCGTCATACTGTGCCATGATTGAGTCATGAGATTATGAGATGGCAAAGCAGATCTCATAGCACAGCTTCTTTCAGGACTTAAGATAGACGCCCACCAACCTGAGAGAGAGAGCGTGAGAGAAGGAGAGAGAGAGAGAGAGATATGAGAACGAGAGAGAGAGAGAGAGAGAGAGATAGAGAGAGAGATAGAGCAGAGAGACGAGATCCGTTCTAATCAGCCGTGCTCAATGCAGCTGGATCTTTTACCCAGCTCTGGCTTGATATCATCCCCACACAGCCCATGCTGCAATGCTCTAAACCGACCAATCCCACGCCACGCAACCAGAGAGAGACGCGTTGTCAGGCTGACGCCACTCGGAATCCACTTAACCGAGGAGTAGGAGTTTCACTTTGACTCTCGTTGTCATCGTAAACACAGCCAACTGCTCCGTAAACAAACCCACGTTGTTGTTTTGGGTTCTGCATCTCCTCAGAATCTCCTTTGTTGCGTGCACGGTCGATAGCATCCACTCGGCTGTTGAAATGTCGCCATCATTAATCGAGCGCTTTACTCGCATGCACCACGTCGACAAAACGTTTGGAGAGAGACGGTGGAGAGAGAAAGCCACGAGGCTTAGAGGTTCACGATACCTGTCGGGCTCGCCCTCGCACAGCTAAGCCGAAGGTTCAGCCAATCCCAGCTCCGGAGACATCAAAGGCGACGCTATCGCTCCGTTTAATCACTCTGCGGGCAGCGAACGGGGTAAACGAACGCAAATTAGTGTCGTTTATATAACGCTGGCGACGTCCTCGTTGCCGTTCGTCGCAGTCGGTCCTTCCTGTTCGATCCCCCCGTGATGACACAGAGGCGAGTGGGATGGTTGTTTGGTGACAGGAGGGTGAGGCCTTACAGGAAGTTGTCAGTAATTGAAAGCCGGAGAGAGAGAGAGAGAGAGAGAAGAGAGAGTATAGAGATAGATAGAAAGCAGATAGAGATAGGTTAGAGAGGAGACCGATAGATAAGAGAGAGAGAGAGATGAGCGATAGATCTCTCCTCCCCATCTCTGCTTCTCTCTCTCTCGCTCGCTATGCTCTGTCTAGCGTTCTCGTCTCGCGCTATCCTACTCTCTCTCGACTCTCGAGCTCTCTCTCTTGTCTCACTCTCTCTCCCTCTCTCGTCTATCTCATCGCTCTAGCTCTCTAGCTCTCTACTCTCGCTCTCTGCTCGCTCTCTCTCTCGCTCTCTCTCTCTCTCTCTCCTCTCCTCTCGTCTTCGCGTTCCGTCTCTCTAGCTACTCTCCCCTCGCTCTCTCGTCTCTCTCGCTGCGATTCTCTCTGATAGCTCTCTGCTAGGTAGAGGTGGACTGGATATCCGCTGTGTTGTTGCGGCCTACCTCGGCTGGAGCCCGCACGTAGGAGAGAGGTGAGGTTGACAGCCAGGGAGAGAAGCACAAAGAGCATATTAACCTCCGTGGGCTGTAATTGGAGGGAGCAGCGGTTCTCTCTCTGAGGCGCTGAGACGGGAGAGACGTGCTTTCTGCCACGGTGTCATTTGTCATCAGTTGGCGCGGAGGACGAAGAGCTAGAGGAGCTAAATGGTTTCCAGTTCGGATTTGGCGAGGATTTGGCATTAGCGACACGCTCCGCACGCACGCACACACACATACACACACAGGCAGGCCGAGGGACGCACACTCACACGCATGGCCACGCGCACTCACACACTCAACCATGTCCTGATGGAAAGTAGATTGGAAACGAAATCCTCTTTTTGACAGCTTCATATGTAAATGACACAGGGGTCCGTATGAAATGGCGCCGTTGGTAGCCGGTGTCACTGTACCACATCAGGGCCGGGTGCAGTGGAAGTGTCAGAGCTTGGATTATCAAGACCAAAATAAAACACAAATATAGCTGCAAGCAGCAATGAGGTGGCCAAGCCTTCATATGACCCAGAAAACATTTTAAACATCCTTAGAACAGGGTTTGGAGTCCCTATACCAAGTTTGGTGCGAATCCATCAAAGATTTGCTGAGCTACAACCCAACTTCCTGTTTGATGGCTTAACTGCACATTTTGATTTGCTGTAATTGGCAAACGGTTTGGAAAATCAAAAAAACATGTGATGGGCTTTGTGAGGCCTGGTCTGAAAATAATCTCTGCCAAATTTGGTGAAGATTTTACAACACGTGTATGAGTAGTAGAGTAATTCCAAATGGCGGCCGCATCAATTCGGCTGTTATCAAAAATGATCATGGGTCACACATGGGATGTCCCAAGATATCATGAGACAAAGGAATCACTTAATAAAGGCAAACAAATCAACAGTTATGGGCCAAAACACATTTTTGCTTCCTGCGGCCACGCCCAGTGATCACATGACACCAAATTGATTGGACATCCTCAGAAGAGGGTTCTGAGTCATCACACCAAGTTTGGTGTTGATTTCTGAAGGATTTGCTGAGATATGACCCAACCTCCTGTTTGGTGTCTTTGCTGCCGAATTTGATTGGCTGTACCGGACAAACGGTTTTGAAAATGAAAAACCTTTGGATAACTTCTGTGAGGGTTGGTCTGACGATGATGTTAGCCAAATCTGGGGAAGATTAGACAGAAATTGGAGGAGGAGTAGCGAAAAAACGTGTTTTTCAGTCATTCAAAATGGCGGCCGCATCAATTCGGCTGTTATCAAAAATGATCATGGGTCACACATGGGATGTCCCAAGATATCACGAGACAAAGGAATCACTTAATAAAGGCCCAAAAATCTACAGTTATTGGCCAAAACACATTTTTGCTTCCTGCGGCCACGCCCAGTGATCACATGACACCAAATTACTTAGACATCCTCAAAAGAGGGTTTCGAGTCATCATACTAAGTTTGGTGTTGATTTCTTTAGGATTTGCTGAGATATGACCCAACTTCCTGTTTGGTTGCTTTGTTGTCGATTTTGATTGCCTGTACCGGACAAACGGTTTTGAAAATCAAAAAGCCATGGATAACTTCTGTGAGGGTTGGTCTGACGATGATGTGTGCCAACTCTGGAAAAGATTGGACAAGAATTGAAGGAGGAGTAGCAAAAAAACGTGTTTTCTTAAAATTCAAAATGGCGGAAAATCTATATAACCGGAAATTTACGTCATAGGGTGTGTTGGAATCGTCTTGACCCAGGGAATCCAATGGTACCTCGTTTTTGAAAATCGCCCATATGGTTCAAAAGTTACATGTGTAAACACAAGTCCAACTTTGACCAGTTGGTGGCGCTAGAGTGCTACAGTGGGACAAATGAAACTTGGTGAAATTGAAGACGGGACTGTCCTTAATGAGTGTGCCAAATTTCACAACTTTGTACCATACGGTTCTAGGGGCTGCCATAGACTCCAAGAGGAGAAGATGTGTAATAATAATAACTAGAGAGCATACAATTTCTGGGGAAATTGTGAGGGTGTGCCTGCATATTTTCAAGCATTTAGCCTACTCATAGTCTATTGCATAATAATTCATTAAGAACACCCTTGGAAAGAAGCTACTGTAACAACGTTATCACTGGAAATATTTCTGATGTAATCGCGATTCAAACAGTAGCTCTGTCTGCTAACTTATGACATGCCCGCAAAAACGTAAATACGCTTGACATTTATTCAGTGGAAAATCGCTCATGCATAAAAAGCTCAATAGCGATCATTGTCAGTAATAACGCAAAATGCGATATAGCCCTTTGTGGAGAAGCTGCCCCGGTAAATTGTATACTACAGTGTTCGAGTCTTGGTTGCGATCGTTGGTTGAACGTTCCGTTGTACGGTTTAGGCTGAAATTAAATATTGCTTTCATGAACAGATTGACGGCTGTGTCAATGAAGTTCGGGTTAGTAGTCAGACAGTTTCACCTATTGAAATACTTTTGATTTAAGGGAGTGCCGAACATTTTCTGTCGCCGTTTGACTCCCTACTGTAAACAGCTGTGGATGTTTTTGTTAGCTACACAGTGTCTCGCGTAGGCTACAGCGTTGCAGTACTGGTTTGAAATCACAGGTAATGATTATTTCACCAACAAATCGTTTACTTGTAATCTAATGTCATAATAAATCGTACAACGAAAATGTATTTGTGAGTAATGTTTATTTTAACGATTGAAAACAGATGCAGCCTAGACCGCTGTAGTATGTGTTGCCCGGGCAACATAGGCTAATGTCATGATGCTAATGCTTCAGTGAAATAGTAGACTACCGTTTCCGAAAGTCGATGTAGTTCCTCAATAATATTAGCTTATATTGTACATTACACTTAACAATTGTGTTTCATATCAGAAAGTAACATTAGTAAATAGTTATCACCCTGGCCTCTTTGCTTGTGGCGTTTCTGCAGCTGCCTTGCAGTATCGTTAAAGCTATAGTTAGCCTATAGCTATCTCCCAGAAGTTAACAAGCTGCTAAACTAATGTTAGGCTAGAGGTAGTCACGCGTGTTTCGTGACGTTAGTAGCGTCAGTGACTGTGGCTAGCAAGTTAGCCAGGTAAATAAAAAGACAAGCAACTCAATGGCTACCAACTTTTGACATGACGTTTTCTAAGTAATCAAAATATTGACGGATGCTAGGGGGGGGCACGATACGATCCTTTCTGTGCTGCAACAGTCTTCTATGCACGTCGTATCTAATGCGTCGTTGCTAACATGTGCCGACGCTGTGACGTAGGCTATTATAACTGAGTAGTCTACCCTTTGCCGACAAAATCAACTTTATGCCACAAAAACGTTGTATGGTCCTAAACTGTGCAACGGAACGTAAACAAAAGTAATGCCAACGCAATCGAGACCAAGACGAAACTTTGGACGTCGACGTTTTCTATGTAGTCCAAATATTGACCGAGGAGTAGGGGGGCAAAAATAATAATAATAATAATAATAATATATATGTGAGATTACAAAGGATGCCCACGTCGATGACGTGGCACACCCAATAAATATAGCTGCAAGCAGCAATGAGGTGGCCAAGCCTTCATATGACCCAGAAAACATTTTAAACATCCTTAGAACAGGGTTTGGAGTCCCTATACCAAGTTTGGTGCGAATCCATCAAAGATTTGCTGAGCTACAACCCAATTTCCTGTTTGATGGCTTAACTGCACATTTTGATTTGCTGTAATTGGCAAACGGTTTGGAAAATCAAAAAAACATGTGATGGGCTTTGTGAGGCCTGGTCTGAAAATAATCTCTGCCAAATTTGGTGAAGATTTTACAACACGTGTATGAGTAGTAGTGTAATTCCAAATGGCGGCCGCATCAATTCGGCTGTTATCAAAAATGATCATGGGTCACACATGGGATGTCCCAAGATATCATGAGACAAAGGAATCACTTAATAAAGGCAAACAAATCAACAGTTATGGGCCAAAACACATTTTTGCTTCCTGCGGCCACGCCCAGTGATCACATGACACCAAATTGATTGGACATCCTCAGAAGAGGGTTCTGAGTCATCACACCAAGTTTGGTGTTGATTTCTCAAGGATTTGCTGAGATATGACCCAACCTCCTGTTTGGTGTCTTTGCTGCCGAATTTGATTGGCTGTACCGGACAAACGGTTTTGAAAATGAAAAACCTTTGGATAACTTCTGTGAGGGTTGGTCTGACGATGATGTTAGCCAAATCTGGGGAAGATTAGACATAAATTGGAGGAGGAGTAGCGAAAAAACTTGTTTTTCAGTCATTCAAAATGGCGGCCGCATCAATTCGGCTGTTATCAAAAATGATCATGGGTCACACATGGGATGTCCCAAGATATCACGAGACAAAGGAATAACTTAATGAAGGCCAAAAAATCTACAGTTATTGGCCAAAACACATTTTTGCTTCCTGCGGCCACGCCCAGTGATCACATGACACCAAATTACTTCGACATCCTCAAAAGAGGGTTTCGAGTCATCATACTAAGTTTGGTGTTGATTTCTTTAGGATTTGCGGAGATATGACCCAACTTCCTGTTTGGTTGCTTTGTTGTCGATTTTGATTGCCTGTACCGGACAAACGGTTTTGAAAATACAAAATCCATGAATAACTTCTGTGAGGGTTGGTCTGACGATGATGTGTGCCAACTCTGGGGAAGATTGGACAATAATTGAAGGAGGAGTAGCAAAAAAACGTGTTTTCTTAAAATTCAAAATGGCGGAAAATCTATATAACCGGAAATTGACGTCATAGGGTGTGTTGAACTCGTCTTGACCCAGGGAATCCAACGGTACCTCATTTTTGAAAATCGGTCATACGGTTCAAAAGTTACGTGTGTAAACACAAGTCCAACTTTGACCAGTTGGTGGCGCTAGAGTGCTCCAATGGGAGACATGAAACTTGGTGAAAATAAAGTCGGGCCTGTCCTTAATGAGTGTACCAAATTTCACAACTTTGTACCATACGGTTCTAGGGGCTGCCATAGACTCCAATGGGAGAGGAAGAATAATAATAAGAATAGGTAGAAACACTTATGTGGCTTCGCAGCTTCGCTGCTTGGCCACCAATAATAATAAGAAAAGGTAGAAACACTTATGTGGCTTCGCCGCTTCGCGGCTTGGCCACCAATTATGATCATATAAGTATTATGCCCATTTTACATTTCATATGATATCAAAGTTGGACACTGTATCTGTTGTTATGATGTGTGACTGGAACGGGCTGACTCGAACATGTTCCGGTGATGATATACATTCACAACATCCAATCAAATCCAATCATTAGTCTCCCCATTGTATGATCCGAGGCATTTAATGAAAAAGCCAGCGCACGCCGGACAGGGAAATCGATCCTAATGGACTTTGGACACATCACAAACAGGCCGGCGCACGCGTAGCGCGTAATGAATCACCGTGGCCAGAGCTGAGCTCCTTCATCTGCCAGCAATTACGAGCGAAACTATTCAGGGGCACCAAAAAAAAACACTCTCCGTGTCGTGACAGGAGGCTATGCCCGCAAGGGGGACAAACCCTCTCCTGCTGTCCGCTCTTTAGAAAAGAGTTAACGACTCGATACCGCCCACCTCGCGCACATCACGGCGTCGGGCTCGCTTGTCGACGTGGCAGAATCGACACGCGCCCCGGCACCGAAATCTCTCCGATGGAGCAAACGGCTTCTTGGGTCCAACAAAAAAAAGTGTCGGTTGCCTCAACCCCACTGCCGCCCTGAGACTGCACCAGCTGCAGAAGGGATTACGGTTACAAATTAGGCAAAAAGAAAAACGGTTTGTGCACTAAACCAGGGAGAAGAAGAGGAAGAAAAATCTTTATGGGAGTAACAAGATACAAACAGGCCGATAATCCGCTTTTAACAAGATGAGTGATCATGGCCTTTGTCAGAGCTCCACAGCTTCACAATCAATGGTGGTAATTTAGCCCCTAGTGTGTGTGTGTGTGTGTGTGTGTGTTTGTGTGTGTGTGTGTGTGTGCGCCGCCCACACTGCCACTGCCTGACCAGACCCCTCTATAGGGAAGCTGGTTTCGTCATCTCTCAAGCATGCTCCTCACACCAGACGTAGCCCTCATGAGGGGGTGGAACGTGAGAAAGAGAGAGGGAGACGGATAGAGAAGGAGCGAAACAGAAGGATGGAGCAGAGATGGAGACAGGGAGAATTGGGGGGACACACGGTGGTGTGCGTGTGCGCGAGAGAAAGGGGAAACGGAGAGAGAGGGAGACAGAGAGGCAGACAGAGAGGGAGAAAGAAAGCGTGACGGTGGGCGAGAGGGAGACAGAGGAGAAAGAGAGAGAGAGAGAGAGAGAGAGAGGGAACAGAAATAGAATGGAAGAAAGGACCAGGGCAGATGGAGGGGGGACGGGGGCGAAGAGAGACACTAGAGGGATGGAAATCCAAAACGAGACGAAGGCTCCACCCCAAATGTGCTGTCAGGTAAATGCCACCTCGGTGTTTTACAGATGAGGCTGTAGGTGTTGGCATTTTCAACGCACTCCTCACTCGCTCCCTCCTCTGTCTCTCCACTGCTCTCCCCCTCGCTCCCTCCCCTCCCCTCCCACCCTCCCCCCTCACCCTTCTTTCCCTGGTATAGGAAACCACCAGTCTCGGCCACAACTGTTTTCGTCAGAGTGGAGAATCAGCTTCCCCCTTCGATGGAGCATGACCCTGCGTGACCTTCTCAGCCAAACGCGACGACACACGGACGGAGAGACCCGTTCATGTGTTTCATCCCCGTCGGAGAATTCCCATCGAAGTACAGGAAGTGTGCTCGAAGACTCTTCTGGGTCCAGGCGCATCCATTTCCACACAGCGCTGCAGTGGACTGTGGGTCACATGGATGACTTTGAGAGAAAGGTCAGTGGAGACATCGGGCAAATACTTCCCCCTAGTGATACATTTGCGACTTCTTGGACTACTTCCTTATCTCCACTATCCTCCTCCTCTCCTGATTGGTCTATCTTTGGTCGATCCCTACGACTACCCTTGCCGGTGTAATTGGCACCAGTGGGACTTCAGTCTCTTTCTGAAATAAGCTAACACTGGTCCACGGAAACAGAACACTTGGTCTACATCAGAAACAGAATCAGTCCCATCTCACATTATCGTCGACGTGGATGGCCCCGGTTCGATTCCCGGCCGTGCAAAATGACGTTGTGTCCTTGGGCAAGGCACTTCACCCTACTTGCTTTGGGGGGAATGTCCCTGTACTTACTGTAAGTCGCTGTGGATAAGAGCGTCTGCTAAATGACTAAATGTAAATGTAAGAGTGTCTGCTAAATGACAAAATGTAAATGTATGGCTCAGTGGTGAAGTACTGGACTGCAGATCAAGAGGTCCCAGTTTCTAATACATTCCTGCAAGATGCTTTGGCTAAAATCGTCGGCTAAATGAATACACTTCCATCCTCATCGGGGGTTGAACGTAACCAAGAAGAAGAAACGCGTGCGCCTTTCGGCACGCCAACTTCAGAAACGGCGGTGGAGAGGAATCCATTTATGACGCCGCATCTATTTACGGAACACATGGACGTCCAACGAGAAGAAAAAACAAAACGGCCGTGTAAATAATTTGAGTGATTGCTCTCCGAGCTTTAGCACGACGTGTAAGCAGGGTCCTGGAGCTTCCTGCCACCATGCCCAGCTTGCTCTTAATTCCACAATACCCCCCCCCAGCACCCCTCCCCGCGCTGGTGTCCTGGTGTCTCTGTATGTAGGTCAGCTGGGAGGGTAAGGGGGAGGGAGGAAGGGGAGGGGGGGGGGCCTCTGCTGTGAGCCAGCTCGCCGCCACCTCGTCTGCAGCTGGGCTCGCTGCTGCCTGGTTCAGACGTCTCCTGCTTGGCGCTGTCTGTCGCTGACGCAGGTCAGCTCGGAGACGAGGCATCTGAACAAATGTTCCAAATGTTACGGGAAAATGTCGCTACTTTGACACGACAGAATGTGGACTCTCCTGTTCTACTGTGACACGACAGAATGTGGACTCTACTGTTCTACTGTGTCACGACAGAATGTGGACTCTCCTGTTCTACTGTGACACGACAGAACGTGAACTCTCCTGTTCTACTGTGACACGACAGAACGTGGACTCTACTGTTCTACTGTGTCACGACAGAATGTGGACTCTCCTGTTCTACTGTGACACGACAGAACGTGGACACTCCTGTTCTACTGTGACACGACAGAATGTGGACTCTACTGTTCTACTGTGACACGACAGAACGTGGACTCTTCTGTTCTACTGTGACACGACAGAACGTAGATGCTCCTGTTCTACTGTGACACGACAGAATGTGGACTCTTCTGTTCTACTGTGACACGACAGAACGTGGACTCTCCTGTTCTACTGTGACACGACAGAACGTGGACTCTACTGTTCTACTGTGACACGACAGAACGTGAACTCTACTGTTCTACTGTGTCATGACAGAACGTGGACTCTACTGTTCTACTGTGACACGACAGAACGTGAACTCTACTGTTCTACTGTGTCACGACAGAATGTGGACTCTACTGTTCTACTGTGTCACGACAGAATGTGGACTCTACTGTTCTACTGTGTCACGACAGAATGTGGACTCCCCTGTTCTACTGTGTCACGACAGAACGTGGACTCCCCTGTTCTACTGTGTCACGACAGAACGTGGACTCCCCTGTTCTACTGTGTCACGACAGAACGTGGACTCTCCTGTTCTACTGTGTCACGACAGAACGTGGACGCTCCTGTTCCAGCCACGCCCTGCTGAAGTTGACTGGTTTCACCTTGACCCCGAGGTAGAGCTTTGAGGGCTCCAACGAGAACTTCATTATCATAATTGGAACCTCTGCCCAAAGCCGGTTTGTCACAACCCGGCCCTTATCAAAACCCGAGAGCTCCGTTCATTATCTGAACCAGTTCAGGGAGACGTACCAAAGTGAATCATTGCCATGCGGTTGCACTCGGCTGAAAAACAGCAACATCCCCTCCCTGAACCGGTGAAATGAGATCTAATTTCCCTGGGAGGAGCACAGGAGCGGAGAACCAAGGCTGGAACCATTGATCCAGACGTTAGGCCAGGGAGCCTCCACAGTTTTATACCTTGCAGGCAAATGTCAGCCACTAATTACTAATGGGCTATCAGCCTTGCTCCCCTGGTCTCAGCTAATTGGCTATTTAGACCCGGGAAAATTGCGATGCCCCCAGGCCAATCACCCGTGACTACCTGGAAAGCACATCCATCCTATCACATTCTCCCCTGTGTGGTGGTTGAAGGGGGGTTGGTTTGTGGGGATGCAGGTAGGGCTGGGGAACGAGGGGTTAAGTGATTACCATGGAGGCACGGCTGCTCTTAACGATGTGGGGAACACGGGGCATGTTCGGGGTGAGACCCAGGGATCCGAGGCTGATCAGGCCCGATGGGGGCGTCTCGCGAAGGATAGTGTCGGCCGTCTCCAGCCTCTGGGAACTCCGTGTCGGACCAGGGCCTCCAACTCTGTTCCTGGAGAACGCACTCCTGTACGTTTTTGTAATAATCTGCCGATGCGTGGAATCGGGTTAGTTATAATGGTAGATGGAGCAAGAAATCGACAGGAGGGAAGGTTTTCAGGACGGGGTTGGAGAGCGGGGGGTCTGAAAGCGAGCCGCTCGTTTCTCGCGAGGAGTTCTCGAGGTCGATGTGAACACCGAACGTGGTTAAACACAAAGCGATCCTTTCCATGTGTGTTGTAAAGTGCTGCTATGGAGGCCGGCTCCCGCCATGCAGCCAGCTCCACCCCGAGCAGCCCACGGAGGCGTGTCTGTTCTCAGAGGTGGCGAACCCATGAACCGCTTCAAAGACGACCCTTGACCTCCAGAGCAGAGGACCGCACTTTAATACGACCGTTGAATAACTTCACGGAACAAAATGTGCGCGTGTGTGCGGTCGTGTGTGTGTGTGCGCACGCGCCCGTGTTGAGCACGACACCTCTGGGTCCGGGCGTCCCCGAAACTATTTGCACTCCGAGCACAGATGACAGATCTCTTGGAAAGGGGTGAGCCGGGGAGAGGTCAGCATTCTGCCAAAAAGCCATTTCTTACTCGGAAACGCATTGGCCACACAACACAAGCACTCCACACAACACAAGCCCTCCACACAACACAAGCCCTCCACACAACACAAGCCCTCCACGCTGGAGATCCTGCTCGCAGCATATGGAGCACGGGCTGACTGCCCGGGGGGAGCCACGCGCCGCGCTCACACCTCGACAGACTTCTGCGTCGGAGCGATTAAGAAGCTGTTATAAATACCGTCTCCTCGCTGCTCGGAGGGCGTCGAGACGCAGAGTTGAACTTTGACGGCCGACGTACGGTGTTCCGGAGCATCAGTATTCAGATGCACGTGTCCGTATGCAGACCACATGTCCCTGAACCAAGACAAAGATCGTAATTAACGTGAATATGTGTCAATAAGACTACGGCGGTGGAAAGGAATCCTTAGGGCTTAGGGTCATCGTAGGATGAGAGGAGTGTTAGTTAACAGGTAGTCAGGCCTTTATTAGGGATGGGGGGAAAACATTGATACGGTGATATATCGCAATACTATTTTTGGCGATTCAAACATCGATTCTAAAATCCAAAAACATAAATAATTTTTTTACGTTATTTTAAAAGCCATGAAAACGAAAAAAGGTTACTACTTTTAAATGATTCATGTGTTTTGTTATAGTATTCAATGTATTGGGCTAAATATTGTATTTGAAAGAACCTGATTATCATAGTCTATTGATATAAAAACAAAGAGATGTTGATAACGTTACTGTGTGTTATTGACTTATTGCTTATCACTAAACCTAGCCTGGCTGTGATCTGAGTGGCGACGGTGGTTTTCCAGGCCGTGCTAGGCCGTGCCAGGTTGCCACAGGGCAGACCACTTCGGCTCTGAGCCACTCAGAACCTGAGCCCCCGCCAACCAATCAGCAGCGAGGGACAGAGTGACAACGGATCGATGCCTGTGATTAATTAACTTCTAATGAGTTCATCTGAGCATTGAGAGGCCCCAGAAAAGTTGGACGTGTCCCATGTTTTCACTTTGACCTATCTTCTCTCCTCCTCCTCTTTCTCTTCTCCCTCCTTTCTCTGTCTCTCTCTCTTTGCTCGCCTGCGTAAATTGATCTTCAGTTTCCACTTTTAGAGAGTTATAAGAGAGGTGTTAATATCTAGATCTGAAATGAGTAACCTGCAGTGACCTGTAATTGATTTGTAAACCAATGTGTGTTGATTTTGCCCTTGGCCTACTGTCCTACTGACTGTTATAGGTGAGGAAGTGAAGGAGTGAGGGTTGAGAACTGAAGGGTGTGGGGATGAGGGGGTGAGTGAGTGAGGGGTCATAGGGGAACACAGTGAGGGGGTGAGGGGTTGAGGGAGTGAGAGAGCGAGGGGGTGAGAGAGCAAGGGGTGAGAAAGCAAGGGGTTGAGGGAGTGAGAGAGCGAGGGGTGAGAGAGCGAGGGGTGAGAGAGCAAGGGGTTGAGGGAGTGAGAGAGCGAGGGGTGAGAGAGCGAGGGGTTGAGGGAGTGAGAGAGCGAGGGGTGAGAGAGCGAGGGGTGAGGGAGTGAGAGAGCGAGGGGTGAGAGAGCGAGGGGTGAGAGAGCGAGGGGTTGAGGGAGTGAAAGACCGAGGGGTGAGAGAGCGAGGGGTGAGAGAGCGAGGGGTCAGACAGTGCAGCGGAGATGAAGATGGATGAAGGTGTAAACAGGGAACTCAGTTGAGGAGTCGGCGTGGACCCGCAGAGCTCCTCTTTAAGGCGCAGCTAGCCGCAGTCATTTGTCTCGGGGTGAAATTAGTAATCTGGCTGCCATCCATCATCGCCTGACCTATTGATTGCCAGTGCACCCTTTTCATTTCTACTAAATTATGGTGCGAACTAAAGAATAACAAATGTCTGCACACTCTCCACTTTGGCCAAGGTCTGCTGGAGCACCAGGGAAAACGTCAGGTGGAATGGATCAAATATACCAAATATGGAGATGAATATGCAAGCCCTCCTTCCTGGCTGGTGAGTGAAATCGAAAGTGCAGCGTAAGAATTCCCCGTGTGATAAGGTGAAACTTCGATTAAGGCTTCCGTACACAGCCGTCCGAGTACGGTACGGGTGTATAATACTCCAAAAGCCTTACGAAACAGATCGCGATCGAGACAAAGACCTGAGTTCTAACCGAACCTCACGGCGAGGTTGCACATTTAACACGTTTTGACAACTTGGAGAGGAGAAGAAAAAAGCACGCGAAAACAACATCCTGCCTGAGATTCGAGATGCGGAACATGCTGATCTCGCAGAAACACGTTCGCGAGCGACTCATACCCCCTGGAACATCCGACCGATGCTCTAAATATATCAGTCGAGCGAGCTATTCCAGTGTACCGTACATCCACGCAGAACCGGGTCAAGAGCACGGCTTGGATTCGGTTCTCTCCATGACACAGGCGCAGGTGCAAATAAGAAGGACATATTGATCTACGGTTGTGACATAGGCTGACCACAAGCTGTCCACACAGCTAGCACACAGGCCGAAAGCAGGGGCTAAAACAGGAAACCTTCAGCGTGATCTGATTGGTGGTGCGTGTCCGGCACATGAATCAAAGCCTTCCTCGGGGGAGAAGGTGGAGGTGGGTGTGGATTTATCAACAAAACTCTACAAAGCACTCGCCACGTAGCATTAGCATGGATTGCCATACTGGAATATGGACGGGCGGACTGAACATGAATCCCATCGTAAACAGCGAGTCCGCATACATACAGTCTAACAACGCCTGAGGGGAGACACACACACACACATGCACACACACCCTCACCACACCCCCACACACACACACACACATGACAGACAGCCTGTGGGGAGTTCAACGAGGGGTTAAATCTCCTCAGGATGCCGTAGGTCAGTGCACGGCAAGCGTCGGAGACAGTGGCACACAGAACAGTGACGCTACATTAACGGAAAACAAATCCTTTGACACACAAATATGAGATTAGCAACCAAGACAAAGCGCTGCGCACAAAGCTTTCAGCACGGTGCACCTCTGACCAGCTCACATTTACTGATGCCTAATCCCACACGCGATTGGGACACGGGGGTTTTGTTCCTGGGCACACGGCGGCATGTCACGAAACAGCGATGACAGTCGTTCAACCGAGCGTGAGGGACGTGTGATGATTGTCTGCTCGTGTTTGAACTCCTGGACGGCGTCGCGCAACCCCACACACAACACAGACACACACACACAAACACACACCATATAAACATAAGAACACAGACATATTGACAAACACACGCACCAAACACACACACACACACACACAGATGCACACCCCACAGGCAGGCACACACACACAGACACGTGCACACACACACGACCACAGCCACACACACAGACACAAACCCCGCACATGCACACACAGGCACAAACCCACACACACACACACACAGGCACAAACCCTCACTCACACACACACACTCACAGACAGACACACACAGACACACACAGACACGCACAAAGACACACACAGACACACACAAACCCACACACAGACACGCACAGACACACACCAACCCCATGTCCGTCCCGTCACCCCTTCAGTCGCAACACTTCCAATGTGCAGCCTTTCACTCATCCAGATGGGACGTGCCGAGCGTCTCCGCCACCTCGTCGTTTGAACTCGTCGACGCCCCCGGTGGCGCTCGCTGCGGGCGGCGGAAGGGCCCGTCGTGGTCAGCCATCCTCCCGAATCAGATATCCCCGCAGCCACGAGGGAAACAAGCTCGGCTCGAAGCGCCACGCCGACTCCACTCCGCACCGTCACACATCAACGGTATCGATCCCCATCGCCGGGACGGTGAGGCTGCTCTGCTCGGATGGCGGACCCCGAGGAGTCTTTGTGACTTCATATCTGTGATTTGTGGTTAACCCGTCCCCCCCCCGTCCCCCCCTATCAGATGCAGCACACGTCGATGCTGAAAGTGTGAGATGGGGCCCACAATCGGGCGTGTCTGCGTGGGCGATGTCAATGGAATGAATCCCCCCCCCCTCCCCGTTCCCTGTCATCTGAGATTAGCACCATGGCGAGGACGAGGCAGGTCCAGTCTGGGATGATTCTCTTGCCAGACAATCTGCATATCAGCAGTCAGATTGGTCAGATGATGACAGAGTATGAATGATGCAATATCTTGGAACTTGTTTTGGTAAGGGAACAGGCCACGTCCGTAAACATTAGCGATCGCTGACTGCGACAGAGAGGACCGTGGCAAACTCAAAGCATCCGTTTCGATGCGAGTAGGAAAACAAAAGCGCCAACGCGATAATGCTCCAGCACCAGCCACGACAAAGCAAGCCTCTGTTCTTCCGTAATGGAAATGAAACTTTGAATTTGTCGTAACCCGACCCTCCCCTCGCGATGCCTAATCGAGCACTTTGGTCTCAATCGAATTATAACGGCTTCATTTTCTCTGGAAAAGGAGTGTCGTGTGGTGTCTGCCTGTGTCCTAACCTCCCTACCGAAGGACCGAAACGGCGAAAAAAAAGTTAAACCTCCATTAGCAGGGGTTGTGATTTATAGTCTCGCACGGCGGTCTAATGTAACAACTGGACAGGCAAGGCTGTATTTAGCCTGGTGGTAATGAATCACTCCCTCGCCGCTGAATTCAACAGATTCAAATATCTCGGCCAGAGGACACACGAAGGGGTAACAGAGGAGATCACCGTTGTCCCGAGCGACGCCGGGGAACCGGCCGCGCTCTCCTTTCATACTCGTCGCAGCCAATAATTGATATAATGCCACGCGAGTCTAATTGCCTACTGGGTGATGCCGTACCAACGCAGAGACTGTCACCTTGACATTTGGCGGTCTGATCTATCGCGCCTCATTTGAATGAACACGACGTGGAGGGAAAAGCTCGGTGGAAGGTTAGGGCGTCGTCCTCGTCGCCCGCGCTGAGCTGCATCCTCTGGCTCTGTGAGCCGTGAGGAACATCGGCACGTCAAGTAACCGTCGTCCCTCCTGGCGGACCGATCACGGGGGGGGTGTGTCCTCCTCCACTCACTGCAGCCCAGTGCTGGGCTGGAACAGACTGATCATCAATAATGTCAATAACATCAAACTCTCAAAGCTGCTCCTACTAGCCCCCTGCAGGGCGGTATTCCAGAAAGCAGGTGACGCGACATCACCGGGTAAGTTAACCCACCAGCTGATTCACAACGCTCGGTGTCAGCTGGGGAGTTAACTTACCCGGGTATGTCACATCATCTGCTTTCTGGAATAGACACCTGGGAGATGGTATATTCAACACAACATCCAACCCTGGGAGATGGTATATTCAACATAACATCCAACCCTGGGAGATGGCCCATCCAACGTGATATCCAAACACTAGGAGATTGTTTATTCAACCTGTCAAATAGACCAGGGAGTCCCATCTGTCCTTCTCGTCTATCGAGTGTTGAAAAACAAAACGACGCTAATCAGAAAACAAGCCGCGCTCCGCACGACGTCAACACGAGTGCTCATCCGAGTGCCTGCAGCTTCCTTCTCCAATGTTTACCTCAGAACGGTGTCCTCCAAACAGGAGACCGGAGGAATGACACGCCGACGGAGAGATTTAGGACCGAAGTCGTTAATTTCCCTGGAGAGGCCAGCACCGAGTGGTGAAGGGCTGGACTGACCTTTGGTGGGCTCTGAAGTAACGTCAGACAGAGTCTGTAGAAACGTGAGCTATTAGGTCATAGGGAGTGGATGTTTTAGGAGCGGGAAAGAAAAAGGGAGGGCCGTTATCCTGTTTCGTGTCGTTCAAAACATCGGTGACGGATTCAACTTCTGCGTGGTCTGCTGGCTTGAGGCTCCGGGGCGCTCCTCGACCTCAGTGACCCCTAGCTGTGATGTCATTACGTTGTTGTCGTTCTGGGTCCACGTTGGACCTGGCGCTATCAGCGGGGCCTGTGCGGAGGTGGAATGATGGACATGTTGCGTGAGCACGTCGCAGACAGATAAATGATTCCCTGGCTCCTGTACCTCGTATTGATCTGACGTGTTGACCCAGCTCTTTCAGCGTGTTAACCCACGAAAACGCCGCCGTTGGTGAGCCTCATCCCTGAGGTACTGTCCTGCATGACCCGCTGTGGGAGCTGAAACCAAACAGAGAGACACACACACACACACACACACGCACACTTGGTGAACTGTATCAAATGACTCCTGAAAGGCATTGCAATTACACCATTGACCGTGCCCAGAGAGAGGCCTTAATTGGGTCTGGGCGTATTGACCGATGCACTCGCTCCTGTGGTCGATGCAGCTGTAGCAGAGGCCGGAGGCGGGCCCCCCTCTTAGATCCATGTTTCAGGCCCCCGGGTCAGGGTCTATGTGCGCCTTCATGTGGCGGAGTGGGAGGGGTAGGAGGGATGGGAGAGGAGGATCAGTGGTGAGGGGGGGGCCTTGACCCTGCCCGGGGCAAAAGATTGGGATCCACACGCAGGTCTTTTGAAACCGATACGCCCTCACGGCCGTGTGTCTCTTCAGCCAGGCTCTTTCAGGCAGATACAGCCAGACCAGCAGGCTGGAGACACAGCCGGACCAGCAGGCTGGAGACAGTTACTGTTGCCACTGTCCTATGTTTCAACTTGATCCTGTCGTCCTACACGACGGAGGCTCGTTTATTGGGGTCCCATCGAGAGGACTTTGCGTGGCTCATTCAGACCATATACACTAATGTGTGTGGTGAGGTTAGAGTTATGTTTTGACCTAGTTTGGTTAGGGTTAATCCTCAAATAATGACAAATTAAGGGTTAAACTTTGACTGGAATATCATAGCAAGTTAATCTCGATATATATTACCGACACAGCACTATGACACCTCACAAAACACCTTTCAGTGTTACAGCGTATTTCTTTCGGAAAAACCCAGAACATACTGTCCTTCCATGGTTTTCCAAAGGGGTTTGATTTGACATTTAATTTAACATATTGCAGAGGAACACAAGACATTTCCGCATGTGACTCACATAATTTTATGAATATCATACACATCATGATCATCATATAAATAGATACCTTTTTCATTTTACAGATGATTTACAATGTCCTAGCTCTAGCTCATTAGAGCTGCTTTCAGCCATGTTCTTCACATGGCGCAGTGCCACTGAAAAACAAATACATTTCCTTGTCCTCTGCCTGACAGTTAAAATCATGCTTGAAATAGCTTCTGGATCATTATCTTAAACGGTAATCGTAAAGAACATGTACCTTCGCTTTTTTCTGAATGTCGAGTAAATTATATTCCGATTATTGTTGAGAGGACATCCGTCAAGATAGCCCGGAAACATCTAAATGCTTTAGACGCCGCAGTCACAGCTCATGAAAATCGTCTTGTCGCAGACCAAGGACATTAAAGATGTGAGGTTTTGATCCACACAATAAGCGTGTACAACAGCAGCTGGCAGGCTCGAAATCCAGGGACAGTAAATAGTTCATAAACCAAACAACAGAATCCCTAAACGGACAGGCAAACTCATCGTGAGAAAACAGGCAGGGTTCTGGACAGGAAGTGGAAAAACACCAACATCATCTGGCAGGTATCACAGGATCAGACAGGACATACAGTATATACACACAGTCAACTAGACAGAGCACAGGTGAAGCTCGTGATGTTAATTGTTCTCAATTGAGGGCCATGGTCGAAGTCTGAGGTAAGGTTGAGGTGCCAACGCGTCTCTCTCGTGTAATCGTGCTGTTTGCTCATTGAAGTCGTCTTTCTGAAATGTAACTAGTTTTGTGTTGGGTGAAGCCACAGGTCGCATGGCACAAAAACACAGTCTTAGCTCATAATTTGTCAAGCGCGGTATTTTCTAATTGCTGCTATTAATTTGTTCTCCTCTTAAAAAGTCAATTATGGCCTTTTGGTTAAACATTTCCTTTGTTTTTCATCATTTGGCAAATGGAACGTGTGGAGAGAAAAATCTTTCCTTGACGCAAGTGGTTGCTGTGGTCTACATGGGGCTCGAGGAATGTTCCGGAAAGTATTGGTTTTGGGGCTAGACTATCTGCTTGAGTCCGATCCAGGGATGATATCCTGGGTAGAGGCCTTGCTTTGCCTGCAGTAATTAAGCTCCACGTTTCCATTGATCCTTCGCTCCCCCTCTCCATCCTTCCCTCCTTGTTCTTCCTCAGGCTCATCCTAAAATAAATAATGCAGTATTCAGCGTGTGTGTGTGTTAATTGGCTTCTCCTCATGTGTCCAGAGAGCTACCGCTGACCTTTCTGGAGATGGCCTGTAGCCCAGGGCCACGCCCCTCCTGAGACACACTGAGGACTGCTCGCAGTGGGAGACACTGAGAACAGCTAGCTGTAGGAGACACAGAGGACAGCTAGCTGTAGGAGACACAGAGGATAGCTAGCTGTAGGAGACACAGAGGATAGCTAGCTGTAGGAGACACAGAGGATAGCTAGCTGTAGGAGACACAGAGGATAGCTAGCTGTAGGAGACACACTGAGAACAGCTAGCTGTAGAAGACACACTGAGAACAGCTAGCTGTAGGAGACACACTGAGAACAGCTAGCTGTAGGAGACACACTGAGAACAGCTAGCTGTAGGAGACACACAGAGGACAGCTAGCTGTAGGAGACACACTGAGAACAGCTAGCTGTAGGAGACACACTGAGAACAGCTAGCTGTAGAAGACACACTGAGAACAGCTAGCTGTAGGAGACACACTGAGAACAGCTAGCTGTAGGAGACACACTGAGAACAGCTAGCTGTAGGAGACACACAGAGGACAGCTAGCTGTAGGAGACACAGAGGATAGCTAGCTGTAGGAGACACACTGAGAACAGCTAGCTGTAGGAGACACACTGAGAACAGCTAGCTGTAGGAGACACACTGAGAACAGCTAGCTGTAGGAGACACACTGAGAACAGCTAGCTGTAGGAGACACACTGAGAACAGCTAGCTGTAGGAGACACACAGAGGACAGCTAGCACACAGAGGATAGCTAGGTAACATAACATAAGTATATATGAGTATTTTGGTTCATCTAGTACTTCCACTTGCATAATGACTCTTCCCAGCAAGGGGTTCAACTTGTATGTGTGATTCCTAGATGTCCGCTGTGGTGGGGTTTATTAAGGTCATTCCGGAAGGACATGGGAGTCATCCATCATTGTCTGTCAGTTTAGGGATAGCTTGAGTTCAGAATGTGAGCAATTAGATTGCATTCTTCACAGCCATCTTGATTCATGACACCCCTCATTGTTTGCACAGTGGAAGCCTGCGCGGGATCCAAGAGGACGTTCAAACACATGTACACATTTCCTCAGTTGTCTAATGTAATTGATTTTATGGCACATATTGTTAATTAATTCCTGTGAAGTGCTAAGCTCATAAGCTGCTCACGTTCACATGATATTCAGTAATGGCATGTGTTCCGGGAAACCAGGGAGGAAGGCTAATGGTTCTGAGGGGAAAAAATCACTGTATATGTTAAAGTCAGGCAGCTTCTCGAATCGAATGTTACTGTTATCAACATAATCAAACAACTGAAAAACAAAAATGTATGTTGTTTTAATTAACTGTAGTAAAGGGTAAGGAATTTTCTCCAGCAACATTTCATCTCACAATGAAATCCACGATAAAAAGTTGCCCCGAAAGTGGGCATAGAACAGTTGTGACTCTCGTGCCAAGCTGAGTTCCTTGTCAAGCTCTTCAAATCTCCAGTCAGATCTTCTCCAACTTTTTCACCTGACCTCCCCTGACCTCCTGAAAGCCAAGCTGGGATGGGCAGAGGACCCAGCCCTGTCAGATGCCCCAGAGGCCCAGAGGACTGGCTTAGAACCTGAAGTGTCTCACTCTGACACAGATGGTCCTCCCGGACTCCAAACCCACGGTTCCTTCCCCAGGAGAAGAGGGGAACATTTCTCACTGTGAAGTCTGCAGAGTAAGTTTGCTCTCGACGAGCTGTGCATCTACAGCAGTAGATCAGTTGAGGCCTCAGCGCCGTTATACTCGCTTGCTAAGGAGGTTCCGACCCTCTTGCCAGACAAAGAGAGTCAAAAGAAAATTAATCGTTATGCAAGCACACATGCCAGATTAGTGAGAGGATCTGAAAATGGAAGCAGTTTCATGGGTCATCTTTTCATGTATTTATTTATATAAAGTAGTAACACATTATCTGTCTTTATCATTCTGTGATCCTCTTTTGAAGGCTTACTGTATTGAAATATAACTTCTCATTTATTCCAGTGGTGATTACGTTTGGTGATTTCACTGAATGCTAAGTGTTATATTATTTGAAAGGTTTTGTTATTTTGTACATTAAATTATTGCAGGTATGAGTTCTCCTAACATATATCCACATGTGTAGTATGTCATATGTATTGATGTCCAGCTATCTTATCATCTGTAATATTGAGAGGAAGCAGATCTCATTATATGATAATTGTCCAGTCACAATATCCTTCATGGTGTAGGAGATATTGCATTTTGACTCTCTAAGAAATTGACAGTACACCAATTGAAAAAAGCCTCTTTGCTATCATTGCAAATACTGTATCTTAGATATAAAAAAATATGTTGGAAAATACCGCAATGGTAATGGGGATTTGTTTTACAGATACAACAATGCATGACAGATATATAACTGTAGAAATAAAAATGACTATAATCCAATCGTTATATGAATTTTGACAAGATCATCACATGGTTGATACTCATCTCTTCACTTTTGCAACAGTAAAGTTGAGTATAATTGTAAACAACGTATACTATGTCATTCCGTAATCCTAATTCCAACCTTGATTACTTGAAAGATTGAAACACTGAGGCACTCAGTTGTTAGTCACACAATAGTTACTTCTTCAAATAAAAGTGTAAAACAAGCTTTGCACGGTTGCACCTACCACAAATTGTACTAAAATAAATATACCTAGTACTCTTAATATTGATATTCAACAAACCACAATCTGCTCTAAACCATGAGAGTTGTAACAGACACCAGGTGCTGAGGTGAAACCACAGTCAGGGTGATGAGTAAGAGATTACACTGAATGAAGTGAAGCAAATTACCTAATTCCATTTGGAGACATGCTGTAATCTGCTTAATCTACCATGGAGGCGGTATTAAACCCTCAAATCATCTGGAATGAACGGGACTTAAGGAAATGAGGAGCGGAGGGTTAAAGAGAGTGAGCAAGAGAGAGAGAGAGAGAGAGAGAGAGAGATGTAGTGAGAAAGATAGAGAGACAGAGAGAAAGAAAGAGATAGAGAGGAGATCTGAGGTCTGCCAGCTCACCTTGTCTTCCCTTCATTCCTCTCTTCCAGGAGACTGGATAGTATCCAGCTATGGGCCTGAGGAGATCACGTTTATCACTCTGCGGAGCACCGCTGTTTCACTTAATCTGGTTTATTTCCATTCTGATCAATCTGCTACATGGGGACTGAAAACAAATAGGATTCGGTTTTTCTCACCTATCAGAGAACAACACGACCCTCAGGTTGAGGGTCAAACAAGCAGACAGCCCTAGATTATATGAGGAAAGGATGAGATATACACGCATGGAAGGCTATAGCTCAGTTAATACTGCAATTACTGTAGCTCTAAATCCTCAACTTGAAAACAGCTGATGAATCATTGATTGTGAGGCAGCCCAGGAAATCCTAGTGGGACATCTGGCGTTGGCGTCCCCAAGTCACCCGGTGGACCAGAGCAGCGTCCCCCGGAGAGAAGAACGGGGGCTCTGCCGCCATGTGCTCACTCTCGAGGAACGCCAAGGTCAGGCGCCACGTTCAAATGCGGGGAATAAATTTCCTCCTGCTTGTCCTTTACTGCCAGTGACAGTCTGGAGGATTGTAGCCTTGTCGCGCTGATAACCAATGACTCACGGGGAGACATGCCGTGTTTGCACGGCCTCTCCATCAGTGAAGCGGCCTCTCCCGCTCTCGCACGCTGCTCAAGAGACCCGACGTCCCTCTCCTTCATTTACGAGTCGGAGTCCAAGTCACACAGCGCATGTTTGAGAAGGAGAATCTAATTAAACTGGCAAATGGAAAAGAGAGAGAAAGGCAGGGAATCAGCGTAATTACAGTTTAATGCGAACAAGTCTGCATTGTCTTTATTCCAATGAGTTAATGAGGTTCTGGACAGAACTGCAAAACATTTCCATCACCGCCATTGTCCGGCCGGGTTGTAAAATGAGCTGTCAGAGGACTTTAATGGCGACAGAAGCTTGGCCAGAGCACGATGGATATCTGCTCCAGTCTTAATGAGCAAGAGCAACGAGCACTGCGAGCGGACACTCATGATTTTGGAGGAGGATGAAAATAAGATTAGTTTGTCCCCAACGATGGAAGTTTGTAAAATTATGATGATGAATGAGGTTTTATGTTGACTGAAAAAAACGGATGAATCCTAGATGCGCGTAAAGCCTCGACATCGCGTATCTTTCCCAGTAGGCCTCTTGGCCAACCCAAGGTCAAAGATTAAGCTCGGTTAAATCAAGCTCTTTCAGGTTTTTCTCAGCATAATGTACCAGCGGCTAGTTTATTTACAGTTAGGGGAGGCTACAATATGGACATGTGTTTTTTTAATTAATTGTAACATGCAACATGACACCCTTGGATCCTAATTTGATAGATCCACTACCTCTAGACTAGAATTATACTAGACAAAAATGTACAGCTATTTTCTCTAGCAGTTGAAAGGACATGTAACTGTCACTTCTGGCTTGCTGATGAACCAGCTAAATAAGTATATGGGCTACATGTTGCTATGTGAAACCACATGGACTCCTGTGGTTTGGTGAAACCCAAAGGACTTCTTCGATGGTTTGATACTGTATTTAGAGCTCTGCTGGAGCTTAGAATATACAGGTGAACCCATATCCCTTATCTCCCTATATGCAGTAGGGGCCTATGTATTTGCGTCCCCTTGTTATATCTTACTGCTTATTCAACATTTTATGAGATGCATTTATGAGGCATCCCAGCGGTGTATTTATTCGATTGTTTTCATTTAATTCACGCAGGGTTCGCAGCGTTATAACACCCTGAACACATTGTTTTCCAAATTATTTTCCTGAGACAATATCATGTTGGCCGACAAAGTCTACCGGTAGGCGGCGCATGTCACCCAAAAATATTGCAACTAACTCCTGCTCTTATTTCCTATTCCCCAGAGTTTACAGATCCACCGTCAAGAGGGGCACGGGGAACTGTTCTTATGGTCTTCGATTTAACAAGCTTCAGCAGCATCGCAGCTCACTGGCGTAGATCTAACCACAACAAAAGCGTTACTTAATCAACTAATCGTGTGAATTTATCTCACTTGACATGATATTGTCGATTGGTTAGAAAAAGCGTGTGAATATTGAAGAATGGTAAAATGTACGGATAAAAACGTGCATTGTATGTCAGACACATCACTAATCCTGCTGTTATCATACACTAGATTATCATATCATCTATCATGGAGCCCAGTGCTTGAGCGGTGTCTCACTGAGATGTCATGGCCCACATCATGCGGACATCTCAATGTTTACACAGTACACCGCCCGTGCTGAGTGGCACAGGTCGCCTTTAACCTTTATGCTTTTTAAGTACACAGCTCCTGTATGCATTTGCGTGCACTGCCCTGTCGGATCCAAATAGATTCCCCTCACGCCAAACCCCCCGAATTTCATAAAACATTCATCAGCGCGCACAGTCCCTTATTCAGAACCATGAAACATTAATCTTTGAATTCTCTCTCTCCCCCCTCTCCCCCTTTCTCCTCTCGCTCTCTCTTTCTCTCTTGAGCGCACTTCGGTCTCGCTGCCCCGCCTTTCCCTTTTCCGCCTCCCCGTGCGAGCGCAAACTGTACGCGCGCCAGTGCGGCCAACATCCAACCCTCTCACTGAGCCTCGTGTTCTTCGGAATGCAGCAACACAGAAGTCGGACTCGATCTATATCTCTGCATCAGTGGATTCATTTCTGATTTCCCCACTCCGTTTTTGATCGTACTCCTGCGGAACTCTGAGCTCTGTTGGAGGGCGTGTGAGCGTCCTTGCCCTCCGGTTCTTCTGCAGCCCCAGGTTGGATAATAGTTTGTTTTACTCGCTGTGCCCAAATGACTGAACGTGGTTTCCTCCGGAGACGGGGCTCTCCAGTCGGCCTCTTCAGGACAACCTCTGGCTGAAGTTTGAATGTGAGGGAGCCGAGTGTGACTAACCGTGCCCTGGATTTGCACTTATCTAACGCTAGCAACACAGAGCGGATATACTGGCTCCGCGAACAGGAATCATTCCTCTGGAATTATACAGCAACTGGATTAATTCATAAAACATGAGTATCCCTCTTGTTGATGGTGAGTAGCGGTTGCAATGCAACCGGACTAACGACCCCCTAACAAAGTTTTTTCTATCGATCTGGATGCTGCGTAAATTACGCACTTAGAAAATCGACATCGGCCAATGTCATTGCCCTGTCGTATACTGCCCAGTAGAGAAAGTAATCTGGATCCAACGGTTTTTACAATTTAACGACGATTAGTTAAGAGTGCTCAATGTAATCCCGTCGAGCTACTTCACTACACAACAATTCCACTTCAATGTTGCTGCTTGAAGCATGATATTTCCTAATATATCATCATATTTTTTTAAATCGTTCAATATGCAGGTTATAGCTTCTATATCCAATAGTTTATTATATTTATGAAGGCTATCATTGACAGATACTCGGTTGAGACAGCACGCAAATGAGTCAACTTTTTGTAAATTAAATCAAATGAATTTGAAAATGACCATCTGTATGGTTCAGTATATGGGTAAGGCTATCACAACGTATGGTCCCAGCCTGTCTCTCTCCAGCAGTAAGGAGATCTCACATTAAATCTGTAGATGGGGACTTGACGGGAGGCGTTCAGATGTTGTCTAATTCCTTCACTGATACTGATATTCCAGAAGGTGGGTGTTTACATGCAGAAATATTTGTGATTTCTATCGAGAATATGTCAGAGCTAATGAAATGTTCCTCCCCTTAGCCCCCCTCCCTCCACACACACACAGACAGACACACACACACAGACACACACACACAGACAGACACACACATGTATACACATATATAGATGCACACAGCGGAATTGCAGAACTACGTGTGGCATATCTTCATCGCCTACCCAGCTCCCTTTTACACCTTTATCTTTTTGACACACCACATGTCAAATGCTGTCCCAGTCGCTTTTGCAGTGGTAATGTGAATGCCTCAAAGGCCCTGATATGTTGATGCATACTGATACATCAATTAGCCTGCCATGTGCTGTGTTTAAACTGTCACAACCAGGAGGGATTTTCATTTCGGCTGCATATGATCAAACACCTCCTTCACCAAGCTACTGCTCTGAAGGCTTAGCTTCTTCCTGTGAATTTCCAGGCGAAGCCAACCTAGCCCAAACGAATGGCTAACACCTTTATCAGGATCATAATGCTTCCCTTTGAGCAGGGTTCCAATCACACAATAAGGGTCAAGTCCATTCGTGAAGTCGGTTATTGTTTTGTCACGGTGTGAGAAGGATTTCTGCCTTTTTTGGTCATTCTTACATTCTTAGATGGGTTGGTCGTTGGATTTGATGGCAACGGATCAGCAATATTGTTTGTGTAGAAATGAGACATGGACATGAACCTCAACCTTGATTTGCATATAGCTTCATGAGGTATGATCAAACGTCCTGATATTCATTTGAAATGAGACGTCGCATCTTCTGTATTCTGAAAGGGAATTGGAAATGGATTTCGGCTTGTGTTTGGATGGGTGGGTCTGAGAGAGCTAGAGAGAGAGAGAGAGGGAGAGAGAGAGAGAGAGAGAGGGAGAGAGAGAGAGGGAGAGAGAGAGGGGAGATACACAGACACAGACACTGACACAGACAGACAGAATTATCACCTTGCTCACATTTCTCGCCTTCTTTCCGCTGGAAGACGTCAATAAATGTTGATGTGCAATTTCATGCCCCATAGAAGTGTGAATGTGACTGTGAGATCCGTGCTGGGGCGGGATAAGCGTGGTGATAAAAACATCCCGGGTTGTGAATTCAACAACATTCCCAGTGGGATCAATCGTGCCCCGGTAGGACACTGAGGATCGCGTTGAGCATGTCGCAGCCATGCAGCGCTAATTGAGCTCTCTCAGACGAGTCAGCAGGGCTAAGGTGGATTGGTCGTCACTGGTAGCCAGCCAATAGAAAGCAGCTCTCTCCGGTGATTCTCCTCGGACCAGGTGCTGTCAACACCACGGTACAGGTGTGCCACTGGTTCAGTCGATGCACCAGCCAAGACACAGGACCCGGTTCCCCGTAGAAATATCACACCTAGATAACTCTAGGTCTAGATAACTAGAACCAATAAAAAGGTTATAGCTGTCTGTAAAATGTATTCTTCAAAGGGCTCCCCTACAGGAGAACAGCAGAACAACGTTTATTCAGAGAGGGAATTGGGACAAACGCAGGTTAGCAGGGTGTATTTTATGCAAGATTTCCTCACTGATGAAGGCACTGTAGAGGCCTGACTACTTATGCATCGTGACCAGCACAATCCTCCAAGGGATATGTCATTAGCTAGCCCTCATGTTGGGCTCTGTTTCTGTTTACTAACACCACACACATACACACACACACACACACACACACAACCGTATCCAGCCTCATATATCCTTTGAGCCAGTCACACAGGTCGCCCCTTCAGCACTCATCACGGTAGACAGAGAAACGAAATGGATAAACGAAAGAAAGACGAGATTTGTTTATGGGGATATACACCAAAACTGAGGCGGCGGAAATGGAATATGGAAGACTTTTTAGATTACGGGGCCCAATCCCCTCTGGATTATCAACCGCCCGCTGTAGCCATGACACGGGAGGCGCAGACTCGCCAATGACAAACTGAGGTTTCTCGACGGTAGGAAATATAAATAAGACTTGACTCTTTCGTCAGTAGATGAGAGGGGCGACAATATCCCTTCAAGCACCGAGCTGAAATGGTGTTACGCAATCACAGGGAGGGAGGGAGGGGAGGGGAGGGGGGGATTTATTTATGTGCTTAAAAAATCCTCTCCGCCGTCAACGGTATCGTAATCTGTCAGAGGAGCCCACGCACAGTGGAGAGATCACGACCCCGGAACATGCACACAGCTGCATCGCCACGCCAACCCGGCATGGCCGTGCCAGCGTGCGGCTCACGGAACCACGGCCTCCTCGATATGGACGTACTCAGAGCTGTTCACACTCTGGTCATGATGCAAGGAGATCTGCCCCAGCTCCCTCCCCCCTCCCTCCCTCCCTCCCTCCCTCCCTCCCTCCCTCCCTCCCTCCCTCCCTCCCTCCCTCCCTCCCTCCCTCCCTCCCTCCCTCCCTCCCTCCCTCCCTCCCTCCCTCCCTCCCTCCCTCCCTCCCTCCCTCCCTCCCTCCCTTCCCTCCCTCCCTCCCTCCCTCCCTCCCTCCCTCCCTCCCTCCCTCCCTCCCTCCCTCCCTCACCTCCCTCCCTCCCTCCCTCCCTCCCTCCCTCCCTACCTACCTACCTACCTCCCTCCCTCCCTCCCTCCCTCCCTACCCTACCTCCCTCCCTCCCTCCCTCCCTACCTCCCTACCTACCTACCTACCTCCCTCCCTACCTCCTACCTACCTACCTACCTACCTCCCTCCCCTCCTTCCCTCCCCTTCTCACTCCTTCCCTCCCTCCACCCCCGCCCTCCCCTTCTCCCCTCCCTCCCGCGGGGGACAACCACACACAGGCCCATCTGCTGGTAGTCCTCTCACGCCCAGCCGCTGCTCTCCAGGCTTGCCTGTGGCGGGGAGCACGCCATCCAGCAAGGATGGCCCGGAAGCTGGCTAGCTGATGGACGCGTCCCTGCGTGGTCAGGTCTGGTTCCCTGTGTGCTGTGGGTGACTGGTCTGCGACGGGGTGGGCACAGTGCTACGTTTGTGACGCCTATTATACCAATGGAGAGAGTGACATGGTAAATTGGTCATTAGACACAGCAGAAGCTGCTCTTAATTTAGAGGCTTGAATGGAGCTTTAGTCAGGCTCATAACCCCGACCTGTTCTGTTAGAGAGACCTGCTCTGTTAGAGAGACCTGCTCTGTTAGAGAGACCTGCTCTGTTAGAAAGACCTGCTGTTTTAGAGACCTACTCTGTTAGAAAGACCTGCTGTTTTAGAGACCTGCTCTGTTATAGACCTGCTCTGTTATAGACCTGCTCTGTTATAGACCTGCTCTGTTATAGACCTGCTCTGTTAGAAAGACCTGCTCTGTTAAAGACCTGCTCTGTTAGAAAGACCTGCTCTGTTATAGACCTGCTCTGTTAGAAAGACCTGCTCTGTTATAGACCTGCTCTGTTATAGACCTGCTCTGTTATAGACCTGCTCTGAGGAGAGAGGAGACACTCGCTCCGTCATTTCACTCTCATTTTCAATCGACAAGCGTCGATTCGTGAATCTGAGGATGACGCAGTACAATCCTACCGTGGAGAAACATGGACACACGTTGCAGTAAAAGGGCACCGGCAGTCAGACAGGTGCAAACGTCCTCGTTTTGACCCGTTTGTCCGTGTTCGCCGACACATCCGGCTGGGAGAGACGTGGGTTTACGCTGGCGGGGATGTGATCCGCTTCAAAGTGATGAGCCTGGATCTGACACAAAGGGGATTTAAAGGAAGAATTGATGCTTTTTGCAGTGATAGATATTCATGGCTATTTTTGGCCATGTTTATCTCATTAGTATTTGTGTGAGAAATGCTGGACTCGCTGGAGTCCTCAGATCTATCTCTCTCAGTCTTAATCTGGCTATCATATTTGTTTGTGACAAACCTGGCTGCTGAGAATTACATTTATAAGGAGAATGTCTTCCACAATTTCTGGGCTCTATGTAGAAGAGGCTTAGATACTTTGAAAAGTATTAGTTCAAGTAATAGAAACCAGCTTTTCTATTGTTCATTGCCTCTCAAACCGAACTCCAAAGGATGAATTCAGGAAGAAAGAAGGGTTTGCTCAAATGGCAGTTCCTATAGTACAGATCCCCTTTCATAAGATGCCCATTTCTGTCAAATTTATTTACCTGATCGATTGATCGATTGACAGGACATTCGGGCGGAATGAGGACCGCACTGGACCAGTGCTGTGTTTGTGAATGACGCAACGAGGTATTGTTCTTTGCAGAAATATGTATAGGGGGGAGGCCTTCAAAGGCAGTAGCATTTAAGACCTTCAGTCCCCGAGCTCTGGTGAAATTGATCTGTTATAGCAGTGAAAGCCCATTCTGCAAGAGCTAAACAGCAAAATATAGAAGCGATATCTTTCAAACACCAATTCCCTTAGCCACCGACTCCAGCTTTGCTGAAATAACTATGTTTGGCAGGATTCACAGAGATCCAAAGGGCTTGAAAGTATAAAGATCAAATCAAACAGAACTCATTGCGTATGCGCCAACATGGTATGGAAGATGGCAGATAATAGCTAGGGGGAGGAGGGGGGGGGGTGTTGGCAGGGTGGACTATATCTATATCTTTAACATCATAGATACCAATGACATTCAGCCTCCCGTGAAAGAATCGTGAATGGCAAAAGACAGCTGCGATTCAATTCAATTCACTTTATTAATCTCGATGGAAATTCAGGTAAATTCCAGTGGAAGATAACCTTAAACCTTCTCGGGGGCTGTGTTCAGACACGCCGTGTTCAGGGGGGCTGCGTTCAGCCACGCCGTGTTCAGGGGGGCTGCGTTCAGACACGCCGTGTTCAGGGGGGCTGCGTTCAGACATGTCCAAGTGAATTAGGTCTTTCCTGTGCTATTGGAGCAGCCTAAAGTAGGTTACTCTTATTAAAATGCAAATCTGACAAGTGCTCTCTGTCGTCAGTCCCCCTTTGTCCCTACGGTAGACGTACGACCGGTGTGTGTGTGTGTGTCTCGCTCTTTCACACACACTCACACACCTCTCTCTCTCTGCAGTCCCTCTCTCTCTCCCAGGTGTAAACGCTGATTATCTTTTATGGATATCAGGACACAGAGAATTAAATGTGACCACAGCTACCCTGCCAGACGTCCATTACAATGATATCTGTAATCTGGGAGGGGGAGGGGGAGGGGGAGGGGATGGGAGTGAAAGGCAGAGGAGAGGAGAAGGAAGAAGTGTAGCAACACACTGATAGAATACTCTTAATGGAAGATTCCATTCCATAACGTTACCATGTTAAGGCATTGTGTGCGCGCAAGTGTGCGTGTGTATGTGAGCGAGACAGAGAAAGAGGGAGAGAGAGAGATATAATTGTCTGATGGTTGACACATTAATTGAAATGCTACTTAGATTATTTGTGGGCATCGGAGATCACAATACGCTGAGTTGATCCAACGAGCGAAATGCTAAGGAAATGGCCCAGTTCCACAAGCCCTAATCAGAATCCAAATTTGTTTTCACTTCTCTGTGCGTGTTGCCAGTTAGCCCGATCCCCGCAGCAATTAACATCAGTAGGTAGGAAACCCCTGCCAACACTCCAACTCCTCCCTGTAAACAGACCTCACAGAGAGTCCAAATGTCAGGTAAAATGATGTCAGTGGAATTGAGTGTATTTTCTGGTACATCGGTATTCTATTGGTATGTCTCCTGCTAACCTCTGAAGCCATATTTAGATGATCAACCCAACTATGGTGCTGCACTGCTGCATTATATGTACACGCATCCCTGGAAGGTGCTGTCGACAGATCTCTGTCAGCTATCAGGGGCCTGTTCCATAAAGCGAGTTTACCGAATAAGCCAGGCTTATGTCTGGGAAAGAAACCGACGTAAGCCTGGCTTATTCTGTAAACTCGCTTCATGGAACAGGCCTGGTGTTGCTGCCAGCAGAAACATACCAGGTTGTTAATTACTTACAGAAGAAACCCCAAATGCACGCACCGAGCTAATACACACCATTCACATCTGTCTAATTGAATTGCAATTGAAATGGAATTTAATGTCGCGCTCAGTGTTGTGACTTGGAACAAACAAATGTTAATGTTATCGACGTGACTTTGGAGACATCCAAGCGTCTGTTTGGATCGGTCCGTGTTGACTCTGCTTTGTCTTGTGGAAAATGTGCTGTGTCTCAGTCCTTCAGAGGTGCTGCGTGTAATTGACAGGCTGGGTTTTCTCCCAGGGAGAGTATTAGCATACTGTGTTTGGTTCCTGACTGTGAAGTGATTCCCACCAAGCATCTAAAAGCTTGGCAACGAAGGATCCTCCACCACAGAGACACGCGAGCCGGGGGAGCACCTCACACACACACACACACACACACACACACACACACACACACACACACACACACACTGTGGCACGTCCAGGGTAGGAGGCATGCGAGTTGCAATGTCAACAGATATTCCAGGAGGCAGGTTTGAAGATAGAACAAACATTCATTTTATTATAACACAAAAGGTCTGTGAAGAAGAGGGCCGCTCTAACTCCTTACTGCCAGGACTCGTACAAAACCTCTATCTCCTCCTGTGGCACAATCTGTGGGTTTTTGTAGGACGTCCAATTAGGCCCCCGATTGGTTGCAGGTGGGCGCCTGCCATGAGGGTTAGCAGGTGGAAGTAGTTACCATTGATTACCTTCCCCAGGTTCCTCCCCTTGATCTCTGCGCCTCCTCCATCACTGAGGGTGTCACAACACACACACACACACACACAACACACACACTCAAACACATAAACTATCCCACTCTGTGCGATAGGCTGACTCACTCAGGAGCTATAGGAACATGGAAGAGAACATTGGACAGTGGATGAGGAGCTAAGATAGTGGATGAGAACATTGGACAGTGGATGAGGAGCTAAGATAGTGGATGAGAACATTGGACAGTGGATAAGGAGCTAAGATAGTGGATGAGAACATTGGACAGTGGATGAGGAGCTAAGATAGTGGATGAGAACATTGGACAGTGGATGAGGAGCTAAGATAGTGGATGAGAACATTGGACAGTGGATGAGGAGCTAAGATAGTGGAAGAGAACATTGGACACTGGATGAGGAGCTAAGACAGTGGTAAGGACCTAGGACAGTGGATGAGGAACCAGTAGAGTGGACGAGGACCTAGGAGAGTGGACGAGGACCTAGAACGTCTCCGTCTCCGTCTTCTCCAGTCTACACAACACATCAGCTTCGAAAGCTTCCTCTCGTTCGCTGAACTCACAGTTTACTGTAATTCTGCTCCATTAGAACAGTGCAGTTTAGTTCAGGCGTGACTTCAATTGCATAATGTATGATGTATGGTTGATAAATACTGTCCAGCACTTGGGATGGATCTCGGTCGGCTGATGGTAAGAATCTGCCTCTGAACTCATAAGGTAACACCTTTTAAGTTTCCATCCATTGATTTCTGTTGATCCTTTCCTGCGCTGTGGAGGACCCAGACTCTGTAATAGCCACGTGCAGCTGTGTGAGATGGATATCACTCTCCATCGCGGAGCATAAACAGCCATTAGCACCATCCGGCACACTCCGACAATGGAGCATCAGACTGGAACCTGGGCAGCCAGTGAGTGGAAAGGCAGGGGGTGACTCATCACCTCATCCTGAGCACCTCTGGAACAACGCTCGGATGAAACCTCCGGTAGAACGTCCCAGTCAGGAGATGTTTCAGGGAACGCCACGAAGGGAATCAACTCTGTAGGAGACTTGAGGGATTCGTAGGGAAGGGTAGTGTGATCTGTTTGGTGTCAGAGATAGGACATATATGTAGCTAAATAGAGGAGATGTTTCATTCAAAAATGGGCCTGACTTCTCTCTGTTACATCTTGATGACCTCTCTAGTAACTATTTCTACTGACTATCTCTACTAGCTATATTCCTCCTGCCTGCCTATTTCTACTGACTATCTCTACTGACGCAATCTTGACACTGAAAAATGGTCTTTGTTTTCCGACACTGACATTGAAACAGTAATCCTGAAGCATTCCCCCTTCACTTCAGTAGAGGTGAAGTCTGGGTGTCCGGGTATTGGTCCTGTTTATCTGCGACCTCCACCGTAAACGTGAGTGCTGTAGCTAAGTGGACAGGACCTCCCCGAAGCCCATTCATCTGCGAATCCCCATGCACAACGCCACACCTCCTCTCTCCTTCAACAGAAGGGGAACAGAGCAACACAAAGTTGAGGCATATTATCGCATCGACTCATTGGTCACTTAGCTTGCGAATTGGCTCCGTTTACGACTAATTAAAGCCCTTTAAAGGGGGTCCGCGAGCTCATTCGTTTCTCCTCGCTGATAACGGAGACGACGTCTCGTTTTACGGGCGGGTCAAGATGAGAGTAATTAACTCTGATGGCGTTCCAGTCCCAGCGTGGTGGTGGCGAGGCGACGGCTCTCAGACGAGATGGAGGAGGCCGGGGCTGGGGGAGGGGGGGGGGCGGGTGTTGATTGGGCGAGGCTTCTGGAGAGGGTCTCACTTTAATGCCAAAGCTCCTTCGAGGATGCTTGAAAAATCAAGGAGCGTCTCTCTCTGTCGTCTCCCTCTCGCTCTCTCTTTCCCCCTATCTCTCTCTTTCCCCCTCTCTCTCTCTCTCTCTCTCTTTTTGTCTGTACATGTGTGTGTGTGTGTGTATGTGCGTGTGGACAATGTTCAACGTTGAGCTAATGAGACTTCCACTTGACAGAGCTCTGTTCACGGGAGTGTTTCTCTTGTGTTTGAAAAGGGCTGCGATGTGTTGCCAGCTGAGTGAGGAGGTATTAGCCTGAGAGAGCAGTGCCTCAGTAAAGTGGGTGTGACCGCCCCGCTCCCCCTCCACCCAAACATTCCAGATGGGCACATATAAAACTCCTTATGCGGGATGCAGCAGATTAACACTGCAACGTATCTAGTGGCACATCAACATACCACTTCAGTGAGAGTGAGAGAGACAGAGAGACAGAGAGAGAGAGAGAGAGAGAGAGAGAGAGAGACAGAGAGAGAGAGAGAGAGACAGAGAGAGAGACAGAGAGAGAGAGAGAGAGAGATGAGAGGGAAACAATGATTTTCGGTGTCAGAAGAGTAAATCGAAGAAAAGCTGCCGCCAATATTGTTTAGATTGAACATGGATTGCACGTCGTCAGACAGACGTGGCGAACAGGAGAACATGGAATTCATGACAGTGGGAGAGTTCTTTCTGTATGTCCCTGATAAGTGGTCTGGCTGAATCAGAGAGTTCCAGACAAGGTGTACGACGTGTGCCGTTATCCTTCTCGGATTGGATGGTACACAGCCAGTTAGCCAATCAAAGACATGATGCACCATGAGAGTCCAGACACACAGAGAATGTCAACGAATGTCAACAGCGAGGTCAGACACAATCACACCGGCCATGGGTTAAACACACAACTCTACAGCCCTACAGTCATAAACAACAGATCAAAAGGCCTTCCCATTGGGAGACAGAGGTTGAAGAAGAGAGCGAGAGAGAGAGAGCGAGAGAGAGAGAGAGAGAGAGAGAGAGAGAGCGAGAGAGAGAGAGAGAGAGACAGAGAGAGATAGAGAGAGAGAGAGAGAGAGAGAGGGGGGTGTGAGAGTCTTATTCAACCCTAGACTGGAGGGAGCGCAATGTTGCTAAGCTGACTTTGCAGTATCTCTCCAACGCCGCATTCAATACAGGATCACTAAGTCCCGAAGAATCTGTTGCCAATTGGACTCCATCTTCAAAGAGATATTAACATAGGGCCCTTCCCCTTAATCTCACTTTGCAATTTCGAGAATGCCAGACCAAATTAAAATGCGGTGAGAATAAACCTTGTCTAAAAATATCAGACGCACAAAGGAAAGAAAAAAAGAAGGTTTGTGAGAAAGAGAGAGAAAGACATAAAGTGTGAGACAGCGAGAGAGAGAGAGAGAGAGAGAGAGAGAGAGAGGCAAAGAAACATGCTTCGATGAGACAGCCGCAGTTAGAATAGAATGGATTCATTAGCGAGGTCGCTCGCAGTCTCAACATTTCTACCATCAAGGCTGGTCTTTTCCAGGCTTTCGTGTGACAGGTGACAAGGCTCGGAGGGGTCTGAGGAGACGTGAAAGGGTCCTTAAGTCCTAATATATAACTATATAACTATAATAAATGTATGTACAGTATATACATTACATACATATATTACACACACACACACATATATCACATATATATGTATAGGATGTTTGAAGTACTTCCTCCCTGCCAGCTCTCCAGAAGTCACATCACCTAAACCAGGGTCCTGTGATCCCACCCTAGACCATCCACCTAGACCAGGGTACTGTGCTCCCCCTAGACCATCCACCTAGACCAGGGTACTGTGCTCCCCCTAGACCATCCACCTAGACCAGGGTCCTGTGATCCACCTAGACCAGGGCCCTGTGATCCACCTAGACCATCCACCTAGACCAGGGTCCTGTGATCCCACCTAGACCAGGGTCCTGTGATCCACCTAGACCAGGGTCCTGTGATCCCCCTAGACCATCCACCTAGACCAGGGTCCTGTGATCCACCTAGACCATCCACCTAGACCAGGGTCCTGCGATCCACCTAGACCATCCACCTAGACCAGGGTACTGTGATCCACCTAGACCATCCACCTAGACCAGGGTACTGTGATCCCCCTAGACCATCCACCTAGACCAGGGTCCTGTGATCCCACCCTAGACCATCCACCTAGACCAGGGTACTGTGATCCCCCTAGACCATCCACCTAGACCAGGGTACTGTGATCCACCTAGACCAGGGTCCTGTGATCCCCCAGACCATCCACCTAGACCAGGGTCCTGTGATCCACCTAGACCATCGACCGACACCAGGGCACAGTGACTGCTGGCCAGCACCCCTGCATACCTGGAAGCCATCCATTCTGCTGGCTCTGTCAGAACAACACAAGAAACCTGCCTGTGTCTAGCCGTGTTCAAACCAAACCTCTCTCCCTACCCAGCAGCCACATGTATATTTCATCACACTCGCCTCTCAGGAGGAGATTTCGTTTCAGTTTTTACAAAAACTGCAGTCAATTTGAACTGCGTCCCCAAGACGGGAACGCGGTTCGCCAGCTTCTTCGGACTGCGGCTACACTGTGTGTTTGCTGTGTAGACGTTCGTCCACACAGTGGATGGATAATGCTGCACAGAGAAGGCGGAGGGGGAGATTGTCGTCGATCAAATACAGGAAGGCGTCGAGGAACTCCTGTACAGGGCAGGATGCAAAGACAGGGTTTCCCGCAGAAAATCGGTTAGGTAAGGTGGTAGGGTGGGGTTTGCGTCCGACCGGGAGGGGCAGAACTCTGACTCAGACCAGACAGACGAGAGCACAAAGTCATCGAAATTCAAGAACGGGGGAATTGAGCTCCATTCAGACAAATTATTCATCAAACTGCATACATATCTATTTTTGAATATATGCATATATATATATATATATGGGAATATTGCTTGGAGCATTGACTCCAGAGGAATCCCTTCAGCTTCAGTGGCGGAGGTAAAGAGCGGTCTGGGAGTCCAGCTGTTTGGCATTCAGACAATAAGGCAAACTCTCTGGACCACAGGATGAAAAGCAGTCGATCTAAAGTTAGAGCGAACCTTCTGACCTTCTTTCAAGCTCTCCTCCCTCCGCCCTAGGGGGTCTCCGGCTCGCTCCGGAGAGGTCCTCGAGAAGTAGCCTGTCTCCCGTCTGGTGTGGTCCCCTCCCCGTGTCTTCCGTCAGAGCTGGTTGGTGTTGCCAGGATGGTAGGGCTGAGTGATGGCATCTTATCTCTACAGGGTCTCCAACCCCTGTGAAGAGGGAGATATCTTATCTATGCAGGCTTGGCCCCTTAGTCTATCTCTATCGCGGCCCAGGGCTGCCTGGCCGGCCAGATGGTCTCTTTCCTAATTCGGACATGCTCTGTGAAGTGGATACAACTATAGCTGCCAAAACGGCCTTCTTCAAAGTGTTGATTTAAGTGTAAATCGTCTGCGGAGGAGTGGTTTCTATCCCGGTATTGTGGAAACTGGGGGTGGTAGAGGAGCTGTGTTTTGCAGCGTGGAGGATCGTCGTTGACATTTACACAGACGAAGAGGTAGAATCGGTCGCTCACTTAGGCTAGACACACTACTGTTTGTTTTTCATTTTCAGAACACTAGCGATGTGCTGTCTCTACACCGCCCTATATCTGTCTTCCTGTTCTCCTCTGTCTCTCACTCTTCTGATCATTCTCTCTCTCTCTCTCCTCTCTCCTCTCTCTCTCTCCTCTCTCTCTCTCTCCCTCTCATCTCTTCTTCTCTCTCTAATCCTTTCCCTCTCTATCTCTTTCTATCTATCTTTTCATCTCACTCTCTCTCTCTTCCTAATATGTCTCTATCTCTCTTCTCTCCCTCTCTCTCTCTCTTCCCCTCTCCTCTCTCGCTCCTCCTCTCTCTCTCTCCTCTCTCTCTCCTCTCTCTCTCTCTCTCCTCTCTCCTCTCTCTCTCTCTCTCACTCTCTCTCTCTCTCCTCTCCCTCTCTCGCTCTCTCTCGCTCTCTACTCCTCTCTCGCTCTCTCTCTCTCTCTTCCTCATCTCTCCTCTCATCTCTCTCTCTCTCTCTCCTCTCTCCTCTCTCATCTCTCTCTCTCTCTCTCTCTCTCTCTCAGTGTGCCTGCCGTCTGTCACATTCTGTCTCACTGTGCCAGTCTGCTGTGTCACTCTTATCCCCTTGTGTCTCTCTATCTTTCTCTCTCTCCCTCCTGTTCTCCCTCTCTCCTTTGCAATAAGGTCTACCTGGTCCATCACAGTGAACATCCATCAGGCATGCTTTTCAAAGGGCTTAATCCCTTGTCAAACACACACACAACAACACAGAACGGGGGAAAAAACAGGTTTTCACCAGACTTGACAGTGTATGCACAAATACAAGAGGATTTTCGGCAAATGTTTATTCATCCCCGCCTCACGTTCGGATATTCAGTCAAAAAAGCCTGATAATCCCTCTAAAGTCTCTTATTTTCCCTCCGATAATGCGCTAGCTTGGGTTTGTGCTTGAGTTTGGTTTGTGCCGTGCAGTGGTTTGATAGTGACCACCGCGTGTAACGGGGCTACTTCAGCTGGTCAGAGCTGATCCTCCTGTGTCCCACCGAGGAGGGAGGCCTGGCCAGGTAGGGAGTCCTCCAGTCAGGAGTGGGTCTTTCCTGACTGGATCCAAACACTTCTCTCTGAGATGCTGTACGCATGCCTCATTGGCATCTGCTGGTAACTGAAACTCAGATTGTATTGTGGTGGGAAATTGATTATGGGGTGGCAAGGCCGAGCGACTGAGGTTTGGTAAACTAATGGTGAGAACGGGGATGTGAATTGTGTAAACCTGCTGGGGGGATTATAACGTGAAACTGGTCTCAGTTTCTCGTAATCTGTGACGAGTTCTGATGAGGGGGGCCAGCATCTTCTACTGATTCCAGTAAAAGAGAGTGTGTCAATAGTTTAGGAGCCAGGGTTACGTAGGCTGTTAAAAACCTTCTAGAACCTTCTCGAAGGGTCTTCCTTTTGTATGTGTTTGTGAATGCACTCTTGCCTTGCTGAATAAACCATCCGAGCTACGTTGAGCTATTGGAAGATCTTATCTCCGACTAGTTTTTTACCTCTCCACCTAGCGGCTGTTTTTTCCTTGTACAGTATAACACACACTATCAAAATACCATCAAGCCAAATTGATTTGCTGGCTTACGTACTTGTTTCCTTACACCCAGCTTGCTTGTGAGTCGTGGTTAAGAAAACCTATTTGTTCCACCAGGGGAGGCAGAAACACTTGGATAATGGGTCTAAAATATCAGGAGGTTTTCTCAGCACAGTCTTGCCGTGACGAAATGACATCCGAACGCGCGGGCTAGACGAGAGAAGTCCTCGCAGTGAGTATGGACAGGGTTTCCTGCATCCCCCATGAGGTCCACTTGCCTGACTTTGCTCTCAGATGTAGAATCAACACATCGGTTTCTTTTCTTGTGTCTTTTCTTTTTCTTGTGTCCTTAGTACAGGACGGATGACGTGTTTATGAACCCTTACACAAGCTGGTCTGTACACTGGCCAACACAATGACTGGCAAATGTCCCTGACTTTATACTTACAGCTCAGTTACCAAATATCAGTGTTGGTCTGATGTTTTTCTACCTAAGGCTTTGATTACTGGGTTGTCCCCCAAGATCAAGTGATTGTATTGATTGGGGTTACAGCTATGACAGATTTCGCATACATATTGGTTTCCAGTAACAGTAACACCCCTGTGTTAAATACTGCTATCAAACAAGATTGAACCTGTCATTAGGAATGAATGTGTCATTTCTAGGCTCGATAAAGAGGTATTTGTCACAGCACACACAGCAGCGCTGTTTTGTCGATAGATATTGGCTTCAATTACATATCATCTTACATTGGCATTACTGTAATAACATCTGAGGTGCACAGGGTCGGTTGGTGTGTCTACAAATGTTCATATTTTGAGCAATGAGCCTATCCGGTTGTTCTGGAGAGAGAGAGAGAGTTTTCTGTTATCCATCTTGTCTTTCTTTGCAGTTGAATTTAGTTCAAAGTGATATTGTGCTGAGCCGTGATATTCTCCTGTGGTTTGTCTTTTTGGCTTGCCTCGTGGCGTTTGTCTGTGTGTGTGTGTGTGTGTGTGTGTGTGTGGAGGCGCAGCACGCTACACGCAATCTGCAGCACCCAAACGAAATGAAGTAGCGTTACGGCAGGGCTGAACATCGGGCCGATGAATCGTGTTTTTTTACTATTTGTCATTTACGAAATGTCCTTTCGCTCCCTTTAATCTCTGTATGAATTCTACTTTGATCACGAGCAACTCAGCATGTCGCAAGTAGTCTAGTTATGCTTCGTAAGATATACTCCATTATTTTCCTTCTTGAGTGTTTTATCCCGGACTGTATTCATGTCTGTCTGTGTGTTTTTAGACATCTGGCATACGGAGGCAGCAAGCACAGTCCCATCTCTGAAGTATTCAGAGATGACCATTTAATGAGCTTTGGATACCCTCGGAGCTAGCCTTCCAGTTTTCTACCACACACACACACACACACACACACACACACACACACACACACACACACTTGCGCACACACAGAATTCATCTCCCTCGGATCCCAGAAGACTGGGCTGTTTTTAGACGAGTTACAGCCCGATCCTCCGACACAGATCACACTCACAGCGATCCACAGATGTACTGCAGAGAGACTCTGGCAGTTGTCTACCACACTGATTCTGGAGATGCAGGAAAGCGTGCCATCCCCAATTATCCACCGGTTTCAGTTAATTGGTATTAGCCTGCCGAAAGACAACACATGGTTTAGACTGAGGCTCCGTTGTTATAGGCAGAGTGGGAACACTGGGAGGTATTAAAACAAGTAAAAGGCTCTGACTGAGCTGTACCAGACCCCTGTGAAGAAGAAACCATTTTGTGGTTGGTTTGTTGCCACCAGGGACCGGGTGAACCCACTAGGGGGCAAGCTTGAGCTTTTCCACATGACAACCTCTGGCCATTGTATCTCTTTCATAAACTATCATAACATACATAATGTGTGTGTAGGTGTCTAGGCGTGTGTGTGTGCGTGTGCGTGTGTGGAAGGGAGAGAGCGAGAGTGGGTGGGTGTGTAAGTGGGGCGGTTTGTGGTTGTGCTTTTCTGCGACAGTAAACATGTCGGCCCTTCAACTCAAGTGTGAGTGGCTACACACACATTCGTATGTGCGTGTGTGTGTTCTGTATGTGTTCAGCCAGCCTCTACATTAATCTTAATCTATAAATAACGAGCAAGGGCTATTTAGCATTCTGATTGAGGCAATTCCAGTCGACTTAATTCTGGTCTGTAGCTCAGCGGAAGCTTCTCTTTTTCTTATTCCCTTCCTCTCTCTCTCTCTCTCTCTCTCTCTCTCTCTCTCTCTCTCTCTCGTCTCTCCCTCTCTCCTCTCTCTCCTCTCTCTCTCTCTCTCTCTCTCCTCTCTCTCTCTCTCTCTCTCTCGCTCTCTCTCTCTCTCTCTCTCCTCTCACTCTCTCGCTCGCTCACTCTCACTCACTCACTCACTCACTCACTCTCTCTCTCACTCTCTCACTATCTAATTCTCTCACTCTCTTCACCCGAGAACAGAGAAGCCAATTATTACAGTAATGAGGAAACATCCCAACATCCCCACATCCCAACCCCTGGTCCCCCCTGTCTTCCCCACTGTCTCCCATGTCCTCCTAACCAGTTTAACCTGGTCCCCTCTGGTTCTTCTAGTTCCTCCACTCCCCCCACCCGGTCCCCTTCACCGCCCCTGGCTGCGCCTCTGCAGCTCTCTGAGGCTGTGTGAGAGGAGCCAGGGTGTGTGCTCACCCTCCGGCCCACTGGAACACCATGTGGCCTGGGAAGAGAAGTCACCCTGGGAGGCTCTCTCTCTCTCTCTCGGGGGAGGGGGGGGGGACCAGCATGCTGCATTTTTTTAACCATGTGGACGAACTTGACTCTGTTCAATTGTGTTTGATTTAATTTCCTGCGATGTCTGGCAAGGTGAGCACTAAAGGACACAGGCCCCAAAGCAGAGGAGATGGCTAATTCTAGACTGGGTTCCTGTGGCAGCCATCTTGTCGTTAGAGAGAAGATCGAGGATGCCTCTTCCCCCGATCAGGGTGTATCTTTATCTGCAGATGAGTAGTGGCATATAAACCCTAACATTGAAAGATACCTCACCCGTCTGTATACTTTCCCTCGAAAACACCGGCACATTCTTCCTGCAGGAGGAAGGCTGAGTGAAGCCAATTCTGACTTTTCTTTCAGATATTTGAGTAATTGTTATCACCAGCCATGATTAAAATGCTACTAATGCTAATCCTTTCAAACGTCCCTGGAATAAGTCATTGGAGACATGGTCAAGGTTCTTGCCTAAACAAGTAATTAGGCTCTTATCTCTGCCCAGAGGGCTACGCAATCAATCACAACTAGCTTGTTCCATTTAGACGTTGCTACTGGCTGATTATAATCTCACAAGGACCAAAACGTGTGCTATTAGTTAGACGGAAAAGTGGTTTTGTCAAAAGTCAATCATTAACATCAGTCTTAACGTAACAGTTAATTGTTTTAGGATCGCATACATTAGATTCATTTCGGTACCCGCATTCGTTTATCTCCATGCCTAAACACATCACGTACAGCAGAGATGTATAACCAATCAATAAGCCTTCAGTATGTAATGCCAACATAATATCCATCCAATTGTCTTTCAGTATAGCACAGCAGTGCTGCATAACCAGCCAATCTGCCTTCCGTTTGCACTGCAGAAACTTTCTAACCAGCCAATCAGCCTTCAGTGTACATACAGGTTGGCCATTTGGAGCTCGGTATGAAAATCAATAGTCTCCAAGTGTACTGTTGCACATTTCAAATTGCTAGTCCTCTGGCAGGTTCCACAAGGTTTATGATTCAGTGTAAACTGTGAATCTGCTGGTTTAGCAACACAGATACTATACTAGAGTCAACCTCTTCTATTGTTAGACTAGGCCAATGCTCTGCTGTTTACTCACTCACATACACACAACCATACTCACACACACACACGGAGAGAGCAGATGCTATGATAAACATGCAGCTACTTTAGCGCTGCCTCTGAGCTAGTCTGCTACAGCTTAAGAACACCACAGGACAGCTCCCTTCACCTCCCTGGATGGTCCTCTGGACACCAGCTTTTAACAAGGAGGAGAGAGGAGTGTATGTGTGTGTGTGGGTGTGTGTGTGTGTGTGTGTGAAAGAGACAGTGAGAGAAAACCACGTGAGATCAGCAGAACGAAGACCCTTCCTGTCACACGATGTCTGCAGAGATGAGGAGGGAGAGAGGCTGTGTTAGCACAACACGCATCCCCCCGGCCTCCTGGCTCCCACCATCCCACCCTCTTAACCTTTAAGTCGCCCAGCGCCAATGTTTCCCAGCCCCCCAGCCTCCAAGCTTCCCACCCGCTCAGACTCCCAGCCTCATGGCCTCTCTTGCCCCTGATGAAGAAAGTGTTTTGTCCGTCTCTTCATAAACGGAGAGTGACTAAGTTCAGTTGAGTTCTGGGTTCTAAGTATTATCAATCTGCAGATTGGGAGAGAAAACCAGACCTCGACAATTAATGACAACACAACACCAGGCTTAGGTCTCAATCATGTCTCTCTCAGCTCTGAAAGCCGGAGGACCATCTTTATAGGGCACAAGAATGTAACATAGATGTGTCAGTCAGGCAGTAATGACGTTACAACAGTCTCAGAGAAAGAGCTTCACTGCTCCCAACACATGACCACTCTCAGACTAGAGAGATCATAGTTGGCGCTCTCCTTGTAGTCATGGCAAGGGACGTTTACCCAGTACTTTCTCCTGACCCTGAACATCTATTAACCCTGACACATGGACACAATTACTCATATTAATAGCAAGCTTACCTGAGAACATACCAACTAGTATCCAATGACTAGTTCTATTGATTAGTGAATAATGTAAGCACACAGGAAATCCCAATTTCTTCCACGACCCCCAGCCTCCAAGCTTGCTTTATGAGAGGAGCTCATGTGGTCTCTGATGTTCTCTTCTATCACTCGAGAAAACCTTCAGATTGACCACATCATAGGACGAGCACGCACACACGGAGGAGGCACACACACACACACACACACAAACACACACACGAGCGCAGCAGTCGAACCAACCGCTGCCATCCGAGCACTGAGCGAGGCTGTGTTCTACGCACACGTTGGCCCATTAGCCCGACCAGTGAGAAGCGCTCTCATTTCACAGCCACTAGATCTTCCAGCGGGGCTAGGAGGGGTGGGGGGTGTGTGTGTGAGACGATGCAGCTGAAGGGTGCAGTTTAAATAGCAGATTGTTTTCCTCCAGGGAGAATGACTCATTACCCAAGCAGCAGAGCAGGAAGTGTTGTCAGCTGGGTCGTCCGACA